>PVIH01007255.1:0-102289 GCA_004025045.1 Sigmodon hispidus | reverse complement strand
CACATCAGGTCATTTTTTCTTCTCCACAACTCCCCATCCCCTCCCTGGGCAGGGAGCAGACAGTCCTATGGTCCCACTGACCCAATAATGCTTAGTTCAGTCTCCACTCCTGGCAAATCCAGTTTTGTCCCCCCTCCCTCAAGAGTGAGTCAGGTGTTCCTATAGTTGGAGTGGGATCCGAAGGGTCAGTCCAGGGTGTTTCTGATCCCAAGCTGTTCAGTGGTTGTGGTTTGCTGCTTGGGCATGCTTGGCTTTTTTTCTTCTTTGTTTGTTTAGAGACCACTAATGAGTGAGTACATCCCCTGCTTATCTTTCTGAGATTGTGATAACCTCGCTCAGGAGGATATTCTCCAGATCCATCCATTTGCCTGTGAATTTTAGGATATCGTTTTTTTCTTACTGCTGAGTAGTATTCCATTGTTTAGATGTACCACAGTTTGTTAATCCATTCTTCAGTTGAGGGACATCTAGGTTGTTTCCAGGTTCTTGCTATTACAAATAACGCTGCTATGAACATAGTTGAGCTAATGCCTTTGGAGTGTGACTGTGCATCTTTAGGGTATATACCCAGAAGTGGTATTGCTGGGTACAAGGGATCTTTTATAGGCAAAAGCTACAACAAAGTTGGTTGCTTGGAGACAGAGTACTGATGTGCTACTGATTGACTTGTGCTTAGGGTCTTTCTGCCCCAGAGTATCTTTGAACCCCACCTGGACCCTATCTGGGGTGGCTGCTTTTTCCCAGAACTGAGCAAGCAAGAATCTATTCCTTTCCCAGAACTGGGCAGATGTCTTGGCTAATCTCTCAGAGCTGGGCAGGTAGAAAGCTATTCTTCTCTCAGAACTTGGGGAGGCTCTCTGGTAGGTCTATTCTTTTAGGACATGTTCTTTTCCCAGGACTGATTAGGCATGACTATTCTCCCAGAACTGGGCAGCCCCCCCCCCAGAAATGCTAAACTAAACTTTATTTTACGTTTTTATAAAATAGCTACTAGAATGCAAATTGGGATTTTTTTGAGCTAAGTTTTCTTTCTTCATTGGCTTCAAACTTTTATTATAAGACCAAGTAGAATTCATACAATAGGTTACTACTATAACATTTATGCCATTGCTGTACCAGTATATAGTGTAGACCGATCTCTGTTGTATGTCTTAGGTTTTGTAACTGGGCAGTCTTGATGATTGCCTTCCCTCAGGTAGTGTACAGAGTATCTTCAAGTACCATAAAATCTAGTCAGTAGGAGTGAGGTTTCTAGTTAGTCAGTAACCAGTTCTCCTTTGTGTTGAGTGTCATAGTTTTGTCTTCAGCAGTTGGACTTTGCCATCAATTTATGGAGAGCAGTGACAGTCTTAGCAATAGCTGTAATGTTTATACTTTATGTGCTTACCCTGAAGTTAATTGTAGGCAATAATTTTTAATATTTATATATATAAAATAGTGATTTACATGTGAAGTCAGATGTGGAATTTTTTGCTTGTCATATTTCACCAAGGCTTAAAAAGCTTTGTATTCTAAATTACAATCCTGTGGTCTATATTTCAAGAAAGAAAAATCATCCTCAGTTTTCATGTTTGGCTGATTTTTGTTCTGTTCTGTTTCTGTTTGTTGTCTTCAACAATGCTGAGTAAATTTATGCTATATGACTAAAACATCATTTGTACATAAAAGTCATTTAATGATTGAGTAGGTTTAGAAAAATACAGAGGTCAGAAGTGTCATCCTGTATTTTTGGCATAGTTAGCCATGGCATTTGTCAATATGGACTTTCAGCAGTAGTAGCAATGGTGTCCTAAAATCAGCTTTGAATATACTTAAGATATTTAGGAGACGCACCCCTCATTAAGGAACTATGAATTAATGAGTTCTGAGAAGAAGAAAATCAATCTCTCTCCCCCCTCCATTTTTTTAAAGATTGTACTTTAACTACAATATTTCTTCCTTCCCTTTTATCTCTCCAAACCCCACATATATGACTCCTTCCTCTCCTTCAGATTCATGGCCTTTTTTCATCAGCTATTGCATGCATATGTGTATATATGTGTGTGTGTGTGTGTTTCTAAATGTAATATATTGAGTCCGTGTAGTGTTACTTGTTTGTATGTTTTCAGGGCTGTTTGGTACTGGACAACCAATTGGTGTGCTCTTCCTTGAGGAAGACCACCTCTCCTGCTCCAGGCTTTAACCTCCCCCCCCACTCTCATACCCATGTTGCAACCAAAATTAAACTGAGTGGGTCACACATACAAAGACATCACAGGAGGAATGGGTTTGTTGAGAGGAAGGTTTTTAGGAATGAGGGTGAAACGACTAGAAAAAATATATATGAAACCTCAGAAATATTAATAATGCAGTTAAATGTTCACTTTTGGAATCCAGAAGAGATATGAGTTGGAGAACAGACATTTTACAATTATCAGCATATTTTACATTATTTGACTAGAACAATTTTTACTAAGACTGAAGTATGTGAAAGGACTCAGAAGGTGACAGAAGAAACCTTACAAGAAAACAAGGAAGGGTCAGGATGTCATTACACCAGGAACATGTATGTTATGGGAACAGATAATGTGTCTGGTAAAAATGAATATCAGAATTGTCATTTATTTTGTAGACATCTGAGTAGCCTGATAGAATTCTGGTGAGTGTTCTGGGGTGGGAGTGGGAGGTTCTCATGTGATAAAAAGTATCTTTAAAAGTTTTCTGATAGGTTAATTTTTTTTTCTTGATTTATAGGGATATGAAGACTGGTTACGCCATAACTCAGATAATGAAGTAAATGGAGCTCCCGTTTATGTTGTTAGAAGTGGTGGCCTTGTAAAAACTAGATCAAAAAACATTCGGGTATGTATATGGAAATTCATATGAAATTATATTTTGGTGTCATAGTTTTAGTCCTGATTTTTTTACTATATTGTAAAATTGTGAGTGTGTATATGTGTGTGTCTTTCTCAGTGGCAGAGTACTTGCTTCATATGCTCTAGCCCCAAGTTCATCTAAAAGGTAAAACATACATACAAAGTAAAATACTGTGGGATAAGCCACCTATCTAGTACTGAATAAAACTAAATTCTTGCCATATAAATTGTGTATAATCACTTTTCTCCTAAATTCTTACAGGTGGGTGATATTGTTCGTGTAGCCAAAGATGAAATTTTTCCTGCAGATTTGGTGCTTCTGTCCTCAGATCGACTTGATGGTTCATGTCATGTTACAACCGCTAGTTTAGATGGAGAGACAAACCTGAAGGTTTGTTCATGTATTATGTTTTGACATTACTCTGGGTGAAAATAATGCTTCATGTTTATAATATCTTCCTGTTTGTGACATGATTAAATTTTTCTTGATAAAATGCTTTTTTTTTTAAGTTACTAAAAGGTTTTTTTTTTTTAAAAAAAAAAAAAACTACAAATGTTGTTGGATTGAGACGATGGCTGGCTATGTTGATAGGGTACTTGTTACACAATAGGAGCATCTGAGTTTAGATCCTAGTATATACTCAGTAAAAAGCGGGGCACAACAGCATATGTTTGTAATCCAGCACTGGGGAGGTTTAGATGGGGATCCCTGGAGTTTGATGACCAGTCTGACTGAAATGGTAAGCTTTATGTTCAGGGAGAGACCCCCATCTCATGAGGAAGGTGGAGAGATTGAAGAAGACTGCCAAGTCAACTCTGGGCTCCATACATACATACATGCACACCTGACATCTGTGTACTCATCTGCACATATGGACACACAAACATGTTTGCAAATGTATGCAAATAAGGTTTAAAAAATTTTAAAGTTATGCATTTAAAAAAATGTTATTATGTGTTTAAGGGCAATCTCATTCTCGATTTGTTCATGTTGAAAATGGAAATGGAAAATGTTTTAGGAAAAAACAGTTTTTTTAAGCCAGATTGGCTTCAAACTTCTGGCAATACCAAATATTAAATCTCACATGCTATGATTATAGATAAAGACCAGCATGCCCAACTTGATGTATTTTTAGTCAAGAAACAAGTATAAATTTGTCCAGTTTTTAGAGTCTAATAAGGGATGAAAATTCACATTTCTCCTACTAAATAGGATGTAATGAATCTTTAGACAGTCGTGATTGCTAGTAGATTCCATATACAGATAAATACAGCAATCTTTTTGACCCTACTTATTTCTAATTGTATCTCCTCTGTTGTCTTGGCAGAGTGATCTTCCATCTAGTATGCTATGATTTCATCTAGAAAACATTAAAGCAATTGATACCTGAGTCATAGCTAGGTACATGTTAATCCCTTTTCAATTTTTTTTTTTTTCAGACACACATGTCAGTTCCAGAAACAGCAGTATTACAAACAGTTGCCAACCTGGATAGTCTCATAGCTGTGATAGAATGCCAACAGCCAGAAGCAGACTTATACAGGTATGCTATATTATTTGATGAGTTAATCTTCACTTAACAGCTTCTATTAGAAGAAAAATTCCAGTAAAATTTTATTTAAAATTTTATTAAACTTTCAATAAAATAAAATAATTGATTAGTTTTATATAAAAATTCTGATAGTTCAGCTTTTATGAACACTTCCTTGTTTTTGTAACCATAAACAAAAATTCTTTAAAAATTTTATTACATTTTATTTATTTTGTATATGTGTGTGCATTTGTGTTTGGACATGTGCATGCCACTGTGTGTGTATGAAGGCCAGGGGACTACATTTAGGAGTCTGTTCTCTTTTAATATGTGAAACTTAAATCAAACTTGGCCGTAAGTCCCTTTACTCATGACACATCTTGTTGGCCCTTAAAATGAAACTTTATCTGATATGGTAAGAATATTTTCAAGGCCTTCCTTCAGTTAAAGTGAGAAACAGAAAGCAGAAAGCAAAATTTGATACAATTCTAAGCCAAAGGTACTGATTAAAATTTTTATGTTAGATTTTGTGTGTGTGTGTGTGTGTGTGTGTGTGAGAGAGAGAGAGAGAGAGAGAGAGAGAGAGAGAGAGAGAGAGAGAGAGAGAGAGGGAGAGAGAGAGAAGTATTCATGATGGTATGTCCACTTGTGTGTATATGTTTATAGAGACCAAAAGTCAATGTGCATTGTCTTCCTCGGTCATTTTTCTCCTTATTTCATGAGGCAGAATCTCTTACTGAATCTGGAATTTATAGATTAGGCAAGGCTGGCTGACCTGTGAGCTCCCAGGTTCTGCCTGTCCCTGTCTTATCAACACTGGACTTGCAGGTGTGAGCTGCTACACCAACTTTTATGTAGGTACTAAGGATGGAGCTTGATTCTCATGCTTGATAGGGAACTCATAGTACTTACTAAGCCATCTCCTCAGCCCAGTAAATGTTTTTCATAGGACATAATAAGTTGAGAGAAAAATATGACCAACAACACTTATGTCATGACCCTGTTTAAGGTTTTTAAATAAGGGTTCAAATGTATGGATATGATGCCTACAATGCACATACACTCTCAAATATTAATGTTGTTAAATAGTGAGATTCCTAATTGTTGTTGCCTTAGTTTGCTTCTCTATTGCTCTGATAAAATGGCGTAACCAAAAGCAACTTTGGTTTATTTTGTCTTATAATTTACCATCCATTATGAAGGTAAGTCAGAACAGGAACCTGGAGGCAGAAATTGGAGCAGAGACCATGGAGGAACAGTTTTCCTGGCTTGCTCCCAATAGCTTTCCTATTTTTCTTTTTTATACAACCAAGTACTGCCTGCCCACAGTGGGCTTGGCCCTCGCACATCAATCCCTAATTTAGAAAATGCTGCAAAGATTTGCTGTAGGCCAGTAAGATGAAGGGAATTTCTCAGTGGAGTTTCTCTCTTCCCAGATGACTCTAGCTTGTGTCCATATGATAAAAACATAACCAATGAAGCTGTCACTTCCTTTTTGCCATCTTAATTTATCTGAATCAGTTTGTATAATATATGTGTGTGTGTTAGTGTATAGCTCATATTTCTGACCAGAAAATAAGAATGATATAGTTGTTTCTTCTCTGATAAAGAATAAATTTGAAGAAAAGGATGAGAGACTGCAGGAAGGATTCATGCTACATAGAAGTGGCCTGAACACATACTAGAATGCTGGAATCAAGGTTAACAGCATATGGAAAAAGAAAGCAAAGTCTTTTCTGGATGTAGCTTGGTAGCAAAAACAAAAATACTGGATCAGCTATCATTTCTTAAAGGTGTTAAAGGAAACACCAGCTGAACTGTATCTAAATTTAAAGTCTAGACTAGAGTCAGGATACATAAACTTTCCTGGAACAACAAGAATAAAAGTAACATCCCTGATATAAAGATCTGATGGAAGTAAAAATGAGAAATCGAAAGAAATAGGAAGTAAAATTCTTCAGCAGATAAAAGATTTGAGCCTGGAGTGGGAAAGGCAGCAGGGGACATTTGGAAGAGAATGCAAAATTTATCGACTTCATGGGCATTAGGCATGCATGCATGTGGTATGTATACATATGTGCAGGCAAAACACTCATATACATATAACACACAAAATAATATTTTTTTTGAAATCTCTTTACCTGAAGAGTAACTTGAAGCTTTTTTCAGAATCTGCTTTTGACTGTAAGATAGTTGTTCTCGTGAATCAGCTGTATGCTTTGTGCCATTTTCATTTGTGGAAATTGGATCTGAACAATCTAGACTATGGAAGTCCTGTATGGGAACAGGCCATTTACCCTAGTTTTGAGCCATGGAGCCTTGTAAAGTTAAGGAAGCTCAGGATTTTACTATAATCTTGAGTTTGCTGCTTTACCCCCGCTATATATCTAATACATAGTAATTGCTCATTTAATATATGTTGAATAGATAAAATATTTGATCTGGCTCCAGTGATCTGTGGGTCACAGGGAACTTTAGTAAACTATAGTGAAATATATAAACATTTGTTGTTGGCTAAGTCATATATGCATTTTTAAGTAGTAATTTTAAGTTACGATGACAAGTAGATTAATGATAATAGTGTGACATGTGACATTTACATGGACATTTTGAAAAGATTTTATTACTTCATTCATAACTAGACTAGAGATGACAATAAAAGTACATTTTTAAAATTTAAGGTCTAATCATAAAAATACTTTTTAGTATTACCATTGGATGGTTTGTATATAAAAGATGTTCTGCAGCTGTGGTCAGTTTGTGCTGCTCTAGCATCTGTAAAACGTAGCTTTTGTTCCCAGCACCAGACAATAACACCAAAATGTTTATAAGAGGTTGATCAGAGGCTGGAGTGATGGCTTAGTGGTAGCTTGCACGCAATGATGGGGACTTTGCATCTTAGTACAAACAACAAGCCTGGTGTGGCCTCTTGTGCCTGTAACCCCAGTACTATGGGAACACAGACAAAAGGATGGATAATAGCCTGCTTAAAATGAAAGCTTCAGGATTGGAGAAGAACCCTGCCTTAGAGGAATAAGACAGAGTGCTAGAGTGCCAGAGGACATCTGCTGCACTTCTGAGCACGAATCTGCGCAAGCATGTGCACACAGGGATTTTATTTGGTTAATGATGCTAAATGTATTAATTTTATATGTTACCTATCTGTGATATGATACATTCTCCCTACAGATTTATGGGGCGAATGATAATAACTCAACAAATGGAAGAAATTGTACGGTAAGAATAAAGCACATTATCTAATTATTGTATGTAGAAGCTGGAAGAGGGACCAAAGTTAAAGGGGATTAAGTAAATGAATAGCATATACTGGAGAAGCATAGAACATGCCAGCAGCTAGTAGGTTTTAGCAGCAACAAGGAAAGATAAAACACTCCATGTAATGACTTAAAAGTAATTATTGGGGTTTATATATTTGTGGGTTTTTTTTTTTTTTGATGGTCCTGGTGGCAACTTTTAAATAAAACACTGCTGATATAATTCAGATGCTTTTTAAGTCATAACACTCAAAAATCAAGTGAGTAGGGGTTCAGTTTATGGTACAGCAAGTGTACCATGTGTAAAGTCCAGGGTTCAGTCTTCCTACTACAAAAAAGTTTTTAAAAAGATGTATGCTTTACATAACGTTTAGCAAGTGTAAATCCCATAGTTGGCTCATTTCAGAGTTAGTAAGTACAAGCTAAAGTATTTAGTGACTAATTCTGAACTGTTATATTTATTCTTGTTTGCCTTCTTTGTTGTTGGTTGGTTGGTTTGATCTGTTTTCCCAGGATAATGTGGCATCTAAATAAGAGGCTTTGAGTTACTTTAACAATTTGTTAATGGGATGAGATTACATTTTTACTTACGACTTGAAAGCTTAATTTAAAATAACTCTTAGAATTAGCTGTTAAACTTTTAATCTGATTTTTCCAATCTTTTCTAGGGACACATTCATTGTATATTGGCTACATGAAATAAGTCAGTAGCTGAAAGAGTTGAGCTTTTTAAAATTAGATCTTCAAGATTTGCCATTAAAATGTCAGTATATCAGTACTGCTTCATATTTTAATAAACATCATAGAAGCATCTTCTGCAAACTTTAATAGCATATACACACACACGATCCTTGATAAATGTCTGTATTTCTGTATTAAAATAGTGAAAATTTTGTGGAATCATCATCTGAATTGTGTTCTGACGCGTTGTGACTGGTAAAGGATGTAGAAATATGTATGGAATACCCACTCCAGTATGGTTGAAAGAATGAAGTGTCACTTACAGAAACAACTGCTGTTAGCTATTGAATTGTCTTTTATTTGGAAGCTCTCATGGTGCCCCAGTTGTGTATGCATTTCCTTTTATTGTTAGAACCTATATCATGCTAGGGAGGAGAAATAATAGGGAATGAATGTTGAATGGGCAATTTTTTTTTTAAGAGATAAAAGTGTTTTCAGTAGTTAGTAGCCACACCAGTTCTGGGATGGCAGATAAGAGTGTACTCACAAACAGGTAAACATGTCCCAAATGCCTGGCCCTGCTGATTCAGTACATTTTTTACCCCACAGTATTTGAGTTTGCTGATATTTTTTATAAATGATTGAGGTTTTATTTGATTTGAATAGTTTTTTGTCTGTTTCAAAAAAGCTTAAGTACTCTTAACAAAATAAAAACCCTTTAACTTTTCCATAAAAAACTCTTAGTCATCTTGCTATCCTTAAGAAAAAATACAGTTGCCTTTGTAGTTATTCCTTGTCATTTTATAATCTCTCTTTTTTGAGAGACATTCAGCCAACAAGAAGGCCGTACCTGAGAAGTAGGCAGCACAAGTAGTCACCTGGTGTTTTGTGCTCTTCCCTATAAAACACTAACATATTTTGTACATTATATTTTATAATTTAACATCATTTTAGTTATTCAGAACTCATGCATTTATATTGTACAGCTCTCGTGATAATTTTATGTTTGTACTGCATTTCAATTCTGTATTTTTCTTTCTAAAATTGATGGTTAATTTTGCTAACAAAATTTAAATTTTGTCTTCTGCTAAATTTTCTTAAATCACTGCTTAAATTTTATTTTGTGTTTAACTTTTTTTGACACTTTGGCTTTGTGAGTTTATTTAACTGTATAGTTTTCTTTCTAAGTCACAAACCTTAATTTATTTATTTTTTTATTTTTATGTGTATGGCTGTTTTGCCAGCATGTAACTGCACACCACTTAAGTGCCTTGTGCCTACAAAGAAGTGGATGTTGGATGCCATGGATTTACAGATGGTTGTGAGCTGCCATATCATTGCTGGGAATCAAAGTAGGATCCTTTGCAAAAGCAGCCACCTTTCTTAACTGCTGAACAATCTCTTTAGTCCTTTCATTAATTTTACAATGACTGAAATGCTAAAGCAGATGTTGGTTGTTATAGTGACTGACATTATTAGCCCAGGAAGTATTATAACAGCTGGGATTTTTGATTTTATGTGAAAACTATTGTAACTATAGATAGGTTAAGTACCTCTGACTGAAGATGCCTTTTAACTTAATTGAAAGTTTAATATATTTAGTGCCTTTTGGATTTCTTTTTTCTTTAGACCTCTGGGACCAGAGAGTCTCTTGCTTCGTGGAGCCAGATTAAAAAATACAAAAGAAATTTTTGGTTTGTACATACTTAAGTTTTTTTAATTGTTTGTATGTTTTGTATTGGTGCTTTATATGAAGCTTTGCTCTTGCTTCTGAGGTGCTGGGTTCTGAACTCAGGGTCTAACACACACTAGGCATGCACTTTTTATAGCACTAGACAAATCTCTAACCTTTATAAAGTAGCTTTAAAAGCATAGCAGCATTTCATGTCCTTTGATTGCATAATATTACTTTATTAAATGTAATACATGTTAATTTTTTAAAAGTTTGTTTTAATATTGTATTTTGTTGTTAATCTCTTTTTGAATAGTGCTAGATTATTCTTATTGTGTTTGTGGATATTTGTCAAGTTGAGTACTAAGGAAATGCTTCTAGTGTCCTTCAAGTAACATGGATACAAGTCAGTGCTTTTCTGTATTATGGTGGTAGTCCACACTTACCAATTCTGTTATGATTATTTAGTTGAATTAATACCTGCAGGCTCATTCATTCACATATTAATGTATCCAACAAATTCTTACTGAGCTCTGACTGTGGATCCAGAACTATTGGGTCCAGGCACTTTATTTCTCAAAAGGAAAAGGAATAGTGTCCTTGCCTTGTAGAAACCAGGCAGAAAGGGTCACAAATTTCTTCTTTCATTTGAAATACCTTGCATAGATATATCCATAGTGATGAAACACTAAGTGATTCTCAGGGGTTAGAGAATAGAAAGAAAGCCAAATTGCTATTCAATGGGTCCAGCATTTCTTTAAAATGATTAAAGTATTCTCTAGTTAGATAGAACAAATGACTTTCCAAAATTGTGAATGCTTATCGTCACTGAACTATACATGTTAAATGGTTAGGGGGTAAGTTGTTTGTTACATGTATTTTGCCACTATTTAAAAAAGTTGGAACAATGTTCTGATATCAGAAACCAGACTAAACTAAACCTCCAGGGTTTTTAGATTTTCTCATGCAACACTGAATCTTAAATTACTTTCTAGGGCCAATGCTTTTGTTCTTGTTAAAGTAGGGATCCAAATTATGCAGTTTTAGAAGCAGTTGTGTATTTGAATGCTTTTAGCTGAGTCTACTGTTTGCCTCAACATCTTTTTTATTGTTCCATTCTGATTTTTTTAAATTGCATTGTTTTAGTGCCATTTTTTAATTTTAATCATGACCCCTGAATTTAAAGAATAATTTGTATTTTTAAAAAATTGAGATCAGATACTTAAAAGGCACAATTGGTTGGTCCTGTAGTGTTTCTTTAATCTTTAATCCTTTGGGAATTTGAAGGAACATTCAAAGTTTGGTCTTGCCTAATTAGTTTCATTCCATGGTTGCAGTCCCACTCTTAGGACCATGCTCTTGTTCCAGGAGCTCACGTTTCTTTGTGCTTACTTCATTTATTCTGAAAAACGTTAATATTACTCTTCCTTACTTCAGGAATGGCATGTAGATGCCAGATTCTGGCATTCTGGGTCATTAGCCTAATCCATAGTTTTCAGTTCTTTCTGTTTTTACTTTTATTAACACCATTAGCACTATATGCAGTGGTCATTGTTATTCCCACCCCTTTCTTCCATTAGTCTCTACTCTTAATATATTTTATCCAAATATCTTGTAACTGAGAAGCAAGACTCAATGAAGGTTTAATGTCTAGATCACCAAAATTTTAGATTTTTCAGGTCTGTAAAAGCTGTGAAAAGATTCAAGAAAAAGCCAAATTTAAAAAACATAGGCAATGCTTTCTTACTGAAGCTTTTGTGCTAGTGGGTACGTTTAAAATAGTTTTATTTTATAGGTGTGGCTGTATATACTGGAATGGAAACTAAGATGGCATTAAATTACAAGAGCAAGTCACAGAAGCGATCTGCAGTAGAAAAGTAAGAAAACTCTTTTCACATTATTGTAAGATAAGTATTGTATCTTACTCATATGTATAATGTATATATAAAAATAGATATTTCAGTAGATAGAGAGATGATTCAGTGGTTAAGAATACTGTTGCTCTTGCAGAGGACCCACATTTGTTTCCCAGCAGCCACATAGTGGCTTGTAACCATTTGTAACACCAGTTCCAAGGGATTTCTTGGGCGTTAGGTATACACACATGCAGACAAAACACTATATGCCTAAATTTAAAATAAACAAATCCCGTAAAAAGCTATTTCATACTATATATATATATATATATATACACATACACACAATTTTTTTTATTAGATAAGGATAATGCTTTATGTTTTTGTATACACTTAGCATTTCACATGGTGTTAAATATGGTATGAGGCAGTAGCTCTGAGTAAAGTACTTACGGTACAAGCATTAGGACCTGAGTACCAATCTTTACCCTGACCCCAGAAAGCTGGTTGTGGTTCCATGGACCTGTAACCTGCTGGGTGGAGACAGGAAGATCCCAGGGGCTTACTAGTTAGTCATTCTAGTAAAAGTAGTGAACTCTAGGTTTCTTGTGAAACTCTGTCTTAAAATGTAAGGTGCAGAGCAGGTTATCAGCCTTAAGCGTCTACATGACACATATCTGCCAGTGTAGGCATGCAAAACCGCATACAGGCACACACACCCTGTTGGGTTTGCCCATGGGAAGAAACATGCACACACTACCAGGGCCACACAAGAGTTTATTCAGGAGAGTTGCCAGGCGAGTACATGAGTAGAGAAGCAGAAGAGAGAAGAGGCAGACTACAACATGGCATCTCCTTTTAAGAGAAAGAGTGAGCACTGATTTACGTAGCCATGTTTAGGGGCATGCCCTCCGTATGCAACAGTGTGCACCATGTTGACTTTACCACATGGCCACTATATGCCAGGAATTCTTATTTCACCCAGTGCCATGTTGGGTTCACCACGTGGTATGCCAGGAATTTTTATACACACAAGTAACATTGGACCATGCATGGTGAGGGCACTCAGTAATTCTACGTACTCGGAAGGCAAAGACAAGGGTGTTCATGGGTCTGAGGCTACCCTGGGCTAATTGGCAATGGGAGATGACCAGAAGTGGTCAAAATTGGCAGTGAATCCGTTCCTGAAGACAAACCAGGAAGGATGGGAGAAGGGAAGAAGTAAGGTGGAAAAGTTTTATTTTTTTACTGGGTGAAATGTCAGAGGACAAAGTTTAAAACTAGAAGAGACCCTGAAAGTTAGGGGGAAATATGTAAGACAGCATAGGAAATAAAAGGACTGGACTTGAAAATCTATACATAAAAGCTGCACAAATTTTATTGTATGACTTGATTAAACTGTGTAGGTACAAGTTGGCAAGAAACAAACAATAGAACCCAGAGAATGCTGGGGAAAAAAGAGAGAGAGAATTTTACTTTGATTAATTGCCATGATCAATGTTAGGTGCTTAAAGTTAACTGCCTACTGGAACAAAAAATCAACACTCTCTGAGGAACATGAACAGCTACAGACTTTGCAAGCCATTATTTATAATACCCAGGGGTTCTTCTTAATAAAGATGGAGAGCTTTTGCCAGTAAGAGGGCATAAACCAGGCCATGGGCTCAGTCTTTAGCATCTAAAAATGATGATGTTTGAATAAATATGAAAAAGAATTGTAAAGACTTTTAGAAGAAGCATAAAAATCTCCAGGATCTGAACTTAAGCAAGTAATTGTTAGACAAAAAAGCATAACTCCTGAATGAAAAAAATAGATAAACTTCATCTAAATTAAACTCTTTTGAAAAGTATTGAGACAAATTACAGATTGGGGAAAAAGATTTGCATACCACAAACTTAAACCAAATAGTAACATAGAAATTCAGTTAACGTGATCAAAAACAAAGTTCATCAAAGGAGTTGTAAGTGGCAGGTGAGCAGATAGAGAAGGTGGTCAGTCAACATCACGTCTACTAGACAATATCATGTCACAGCCACTGTGAGGTTAACTCATTGTTTAAAAAACTAAGAGTTCAGCCTTGATGAGGAGGGAGCTTGGTTTTACCTCAACTGAATGAATGTACCAGGCTTTGATAACATCCCATGGGAGAACTTACTCTTTTGGAGGAAGGGATGGGGGTGGGAGTTGAGGGAGCAGGAGAGATGAGAGGGGATCTGTGGTTGTATATAAAATGAATTTTAAAAATTTCTTAAAGAAAAAAAGAACAAACCATGTGCTGCCTTGCTGGTTCCTAGATAAATACATTTTTAAAGTGTTGATGGTACAATTCTTTGTAATGGCAGTTATTCTGTATGTAGGATTCATTTTATACTAGTAAAATCAGGTTTTGTAAATGTGTAGCTTAATCAAAACTTGTTTCCTGTAACAGCTCTAGTTCTGATACTATACCACAGCTGCATATGGTACCACCATGGATTTGGGGCTGTTGCTCAGTGGTAGAGTATGCTGTATAGGGTTTGATCCCTGTCATCAGTCTTAAAGAAGGGAGAAGGGGTGGAGGAGGGAATGTGGACTAAGTTTATGGAACTTTTTGTACTGATTTATAGCTTGAGTGGCTACAATTTCAAATATTTCAAATCAAGAAGTTCTTTAGAAACTTTTTATGAAATGGCAATATGAAAGTACCACACACACAAAATACTAAACAAAAAACCAAAATGAAATAGGTAATGGAATGAAAGAAAGTAGGAATAGACTAAGAGTGGCTGCACTTTACAGTTGTTGACGCTGTGTGGAACACATGAAGATTCATTATTGTACTCACTTTATTTGTATGTTTGAAGTTTACTTTTGGAGAATGCCTCTTTAGTTATTCATACATGTATTTACCTTTTGAGTTCATTGAGTGTTGTCCATATGTCCATGTGTACAGGGCTGACCATTTGGGATTGGATAACCTATTCATTTTATATACAACCACAGATCCCCTCTCATCTCTCCTGCTCTCCCAGCCCCCACCCACAACTCTTCCTCCAAAAGAGTAAGGTCTCCCATGGGATGTTTATTGATAAAACGTTGCTTCATATCAAATTTATGTTTTTAAATTTAAGGTTTTAAATTTAAAATTGAATCTGTTTGTCTCAGCAGTACCTCCTCAGCTTTAGCAGTGCACAGGTGAGCATCATCTGTGTATCAGACTAGCACCAAAACCTGATCGAGTCCATAATTTTGATCTATTAACGTGAAATAGAAAGCTTGTTATAGTAATAGACCTGGAGGAGAGAGTATCACTGAGTTAACATCATTACCAGAATTTACCAGGTTATTATTATTTATTGAAATTCACCTGGGTATTAATATTGTAGTTGTTTCAATTCCAAAATTGTACTCATGAACTGTAAAACACTTTAAAACTATTAACTAATTTCTGCTTGAAAAGACTCAGTCTATAAGTATATAATAAGTGTGTATCTGTTATGTGTGAGGCTTTCTGAGATACAATTCTTCCCTTCCTTTAGACTTTCCAATTCAATTGGAAATTAAAGCTAGTAAAAATTATATAATACTAAGACTTTCTGGGCAATCTTGTCTTCATCTTTGTGTTTAAAGTCTATCTTTAGCAAAGTCTTTAATAAATATTATTAATAAAATCTCCAGATCTACTTTTATACTGGCTAGTCCTGAATTATTTGTAGTATGAAGCTAAGAATCCCAGTTTGGGCTGAGTTAATGTCCTTTTAAAAGATAAGGGAAACTCCTCAGAATGCTAAGAGTGACAATTTGAATTTACTGTCTCACAGCTGATAGTTGGGACTGTGCTTCTAATTTTAAATGTAAATAAGAGAATGTTGAGTATAAATGAAAGCAATTAAGACAAGGAGTTTTTTATTATTAATATTATTTAAACGTTTGAAAATAGAGTGTAGTGTTGGGAATGTACTCAGAAGTGGAATGCTCATTTAGAAAGTGCTTTGTCCTAGTTTGATTCCAGGCTCACCACACACAGTAGTAATAGTAGTAGTAATAGAATTGATGAAAGGAGGAATGTGCTATAATGTATTCAAAAAAGAGAGTGTCCTATGAAGGTGTAAGCAAAGACACTGTGAAGGTAAGCCAATGTAGAATGGTGTCAGGAGAGAAGGTTAATGAAAATAGCTCAGGGTTTGGAGTTAGATTTAACTTTGGCTCTCCTGATCATTGGTTATATGATTATGGATTATTTGTTTTATTCTTTTGAACCAAATACTTGGATCTTTTAAAATGTGAGCAGCCCTGTAATTGAAGTACCAAATAATCCTATGCCTAACACATGAATGTCAGGTAGAAAAAGAGGCCCTTCTTCTGTGCCTTTACTTCCATGTGTCATGTGGACATGTTCACACAATAACCTGATCTCACTAGAGGTTATGTTGTAGGAGAAGAGCCAATATTTACACAGTTAGGATAAAGCTGAATCATGGGAGGCCTAGGGAGAAGACAGGAATATGGGTATTTTTCTACCCTAATGAGGTTTTGCAAAGTCCATACCTACATTTTCCATTCATTCTCAAGATGTGCAGAGTTCATTAGACCACTGTAATTATGTTTTATATATTTTAATTATTTAATGCAGAAAGATTACTGACATAAGTACTTTGTTTTTTGACTTAAAATTGGACAACATATTGCCTGATTAGCAAAAGAGGAATTGTGAATTTCTACTTTGGTGACTGAAGAAATTATGGAATTATTTTTGGGTCTGGATTTTTATCACTAAAGAGGATGTCATAGTTTCTTCATTCCTTTTTTTACATTGAATGTTTAATAATTGGTTAAGGTAGCAGATGAGACAGAAGTTTTGTAAAACTTTAATGCTATATAAATGTTTATTTTAGTTATTTGTAGTTTGATGAATCATGGAAATCTGAGAATACTTACAGTAAAAGCCAATGCCCCAAACTATTACTTGCTATAATATTGTACACGCTTGTTCATTTACTCTTGGTAAGTAGATTCTTTTTTTAGAAAGTGTTTTTTAGAATTTCATATATGAGTACTGTGCCTACATAGTTTTTGCCCTACCCTACCCTCTTCTCTCTCTGGCTCCTCCCATGACTCTCCTGCTCCCTCTCAAACCGAAGACTCCTTCTTTCATTGTTATTGTTAAGTGGATATACACATAAGTGTATTTTAATACAACTCACTGAGAAAATTTATTGTTGTTCATATATATGTATTTAGGGCTGACTACTTTGGATTGGATAACTTATTATGGGTCATATCTCTATAGAAGATTGAATTTCCCTCTCTTACCAGCCAATAATTGCCTGTAGCTCTTTATCTATGAGAGAAACCCCAGGAGATTTCCCCATCCATGTTGGCATACTCGCTGGTATTGTCATTATTCTGATCTTGCTTACATGATCATATTGTTAAGATTTCATGGATGTAGTTCCCTGTCATATATAGAAGACACCATCTTTTGTGTGATAAAATTTTTCATGGGAAGATACAATACACATATCTACTCACCCCAACCCACAACACACCAAAGTACAGATACTACCAAAGCCCAACTTGGTGAACCAGTGAGTTTTATTGCGGTACTTATAGGACCAGAAAAGACTCAAAGACAGCTGTATCACCAAAGCCTACCCCAGTACGGATAACAGCTCCCATAACTGGGAACCTGGAGCACACTGCTCAGCAGGTTGGAAAGTGTTCTTTTCAAGTGACTCATTTGGTCTAAACTTCTCACAGCTGTTTTTGACTGAGGACCTCTCAGCCTTTATTGCCTGCTCTGCATGGGAGGGGCCTAGTGAGTGTGGTCAGGTTCAGGGACTTTCTGAAGTCTTTTGAGTTGTTTTCTTTCCTGTTTAAGGAGCTTCCTTCCAGTATGGGATGTTTCACTCTGGAAGTAAACTGTTAACCCAACTGTCTCACAGCAGATGACCTGGTCCTCTGGCTCTTAAAATGTTTTCTACCTCCTATAATGTCCCTTGAGCTTTACATGTAAGGGTTGTATTGTAGATGTGCCAATTGGAGGTTGCTATTTCATGGTCTTCTCATTTTGACCAATTGTAGATTTCTGTTATGGTCTCCATCTGCTACAAAAAGAACCTTCTTTGATGAGAGTTGAGAACTACATTTATCTGCATATAATGATAGGTATTTAGAATGAAGCTGGAAATTATACTGGTTTAGGAAAATGATAGTAGTATATTCTTTTCTAGGGTTCATGACCTCTCCAGCTATAGATGGCAATGTTTATAGTACTAGGTATGAATTTCCTCCTCTGAGCAGGCCTGAAGTTCAATTAAATGGTTACTAGTAACCCCCAAGATAGAAGTGCCACCATTGTACTTTTGGATATGTCTTGCTGTGCTGTTATGATTCATACATTTTACAAATGGGTTGCTGGTAATTATGTTTTATTTAATGGTCACTACAAAAAAAATCAAGACTTTTCTTTAAAACAGCTATAATAAAATATATATTTTGATATATTTAATACAAGTATTGCTTTCTAAGCAAATGAACATAGAGTGTATTGATATGTTTTTCTTTTTCTTGCTTTAGATCAATGAACACATTTTTAATAATCTATCTGATAATCCTTATTTCTGAAGCCATCATCAGTACTATCTTGAAATATACCTGGCAAGCTGAAGAAAAATGGGATGAACCTTGGTATAACCAAAAAACAGAACATCAAAGAAATAGTAGTAAGGTATCATGTGTATTTCATAATTCAACTTTAAGGAAACTCTTTGGGGACATTTGATGCTTTGAGGAGGGGAGGACCATGGTGATCTCATCACAACATTGGTATTGACAAGGTGTCTCTCTGCAGAAGAGCAGTCAGCACATTAGCAATGGTGCATTTTACCTAGTTTAGGAACTAAACTTTTTATGTGTTCCTAGTAACATGGCTTCAATAATTAGATCACAAAAATTTATATGTCAATATATATGCATTTACCATCAGTATTACAAATTCAGGGCTTTAAAACTCATTTATTATACCTTATGAATGAATGAATTAAAGAATACATTTATTTTTATTTGTCTCTGAATAATTCAAGAAGTCTTAATAGTCTTCTATTAATGTACCAAGAGAATTTAACATGCAATTTTGGTAAATAATCATTCTCTAAATTTCTATTTAAATTGAAGTACACATTAAAAACATTTTGACCCCAAGCAGATCAGTATCCGTTACCAGTATCATTTACATTCCACAGAGTGCATATTGAAAGGCAGGCAGCTCTGCTGTGCTGTTGTTTGTGGTTTATCTGTGTGGTCTGTGTTCTTCAGTTTTTGTTTTTTAACAGCTATCCCTAGAAACTGTGTTCCAATATGTGTAGGTTACACTTGTATCTTAGTCATCCATGATCTTTGAAGAGTAGTTGTAGGGTGTATAGTTGTAGTAGTTGTAGGCACAGTGTATGTATGGTTATCATTTAGTGTTTTCATCATGCCAGGTAACTTCTGACAAGTAACAAACTAAGCTGTGTGAATTTAACCTTTACTTTAACCAGTAATCTAAGTAAACAGTGGAAATGCAATATTAAAACAATTAGTCAAGGAACTTTAATTCATGATAGTAATTTACCTCAGAATATAGCTGAAAGTTTCCTTAGACAAAAACTTTCTGGTAATTCCCTGTATTTTTATCAACAAATAATTATTTCTCTTTTTTTTTTCTAGATTCTGAGATTTATTTCTGATTTCCTTGCTTTTTTGGTACTCTACAATTTCATCATTCCAATTTCTCTATATGTGACAGTTGAAATGCAGAAATTTCTTGGATCATTTTTTATTGGCTGGGATCTTGATTTGTATCATGAAGAGTCAGATCAGAAAGCTCAAGTCAATACCTCTGACCTGAATGAAGAACTTGGACAGGTGAAGATGATTCTGATATTTTCTTTTTATCAGAGAATTACATGTGAAGAGACTGATAATAATAGAAAATATTATAAAGCTTATACCAAAACACCTTTTATTTTCCTAATTCTTATTTCCACTTTATCTCAATCAATGTCTTTCTTCCATTATTTACCAATATATTTTTATATAGTATTTTACCATGATTTAAGTTTTTTTAGACATTGTCAGTTATGTGGTATACAGCTGTAACTGGGACTAGAGAGAAGACTCAAAGGTCAAGAGCACATATTTACAGGGGACATCAGTTCCTAGCATTCACATTGGTTGTGAACTCAAATTCAAAACTACCTCTAACTCCAGCTCCAGGAGATATAATGCCTTTGGCCTCTGCAATCACTTGCAGTCATGTGTACTACCCACACACAGACACTCCTGCACACATATCATTTAAACAAAGTCAAGTCAATCTTTAAAAGGGGTGGCAACTATTATTTTACCATTTTGTGTACATACACGCACACACACAAACCCAAAAAACAAACAAACATAAAAACCCCCACAAAAACCTTGCCCACTTTACTTAGTTGCTGCTGTTACAATTTGATATCTAATAAATGCTTACATTATGACTCATAATATTTTTTCCAAACTCTTCCTGCTTTGTTCTCCATACTAGTATGATTATATTTTCTTCATGCATTTTATCTCCCCTGGAGTTAATTACTGTTTCTTTCTTTGCTTCTTTATATACATCAGACAAGTCTTTATAAATATATTTCCATCTCTCTGTGTGTATTCAAACATGTCAGTTAATCTAGGATCCACCTGCGCTACCCTATGTGTAATTTGGGTTTGACTTTTTTTGTTTTCTTTTTGAGATGAGGCCCCACTTCTTGCAGCCCAAACCATGTTTAAACTTCTGAGCTCATCCAGCACATATCTTTAATCCCAGCACTTGGAAGACAAAGGCAGACAGATAGATCTCCATGAGACCGGCTTTTTCTCCATAGTGAGTTCCAGGACAGCCAGAGTTTACATAGTGAGACCCTGTCTCAAAATAACAGAACAAAAAACCCTGAATTCAAATGATTTTCCTGTTTCAGCCTTCCCAGTAGCTAAGACTACATATGTAGTCTGATATTGAGCCATGTGCAATAAATTGTTACTTTACATAATAGGTTTCTTATGTCTCAAATTTCATAGTTACCTTTGTCCACAAGAGTATGGACCCTAAAGTACAGTTTCTTATCACTCTTTTATTTCTTGGTTAAAACAATTTTCCCACTTTTAATTCTTATTTTGCACATTGATCTTTTATCCAAAATCTCATTGACCTTATTTATTGTGCTAGTAGTTTTTTTTTTTTTTAAAGTGAATTCTCTGGATGTGTATATGCATGGCCATTTTTTATACAGTGTCTTTTTCCCTAATCAGGATAACTTGCTTCTTTTTCCTGACTAGATATTTCAGTACAATGTTGAATAAAACATATGAGAATAAACAACCTTGTCTTATATCTCTACTTATAGAAGGAAACCCATCAGTATGATACTACTGAATTTTGAAGAAACTGTTATCTTAGTATGCTAAATGTTTTTATTATTTAGAGTATTGGATTTTTATCAAGTGATTTTTCTGTTTCTGTTGAGATGGTCATTTTATTAATTGAATAAAGGACATCTATCAATCTGATAATTTGTACACATCAAGTTAATTGGATTCCTGAGATGTCTCATGTAATTATGATTTATAATCCTTTTTATATGTTTCTGGATGTGGTATACATATGTGTGCATATATGTTCATGAGAAATACTGGTCTGTAGTTTTGGTTTTGTGTGTGTGTGTGTATAATAGAGAGAGAGAGAGATGTAGGGGTGCATTTCTGTGTGCTTATGTATGGCTACAGAAGGTAGCCATATTAGTCTTCACTTTGTTCCTTTTGAGACAAGGCTTTTTCATGAAGGGGGAGCTTAAAATTTTGAGCTGGTTAGTAGTCAGGAAGAGCATAAGTCTTTGCTGCGTCCCCCAGTGCTGGGGTTACTGTCATGTGTAGGTGCTGTTCTTGTTGGAGCAGCAGTTGTTCTTCTCCCCAGCCCCACTGCCTCTCTTTTTAAAAGACTTCTCTCAGGTCATTACAGTAATCAAATAGTCTCAGAGGTTTAATGCCAAGACTTCAGTGTTGTATCCTTCTCTTTTAGACTTAATGTCTTAGATCAGCCCCCAAGAGTAATAAAATAATTTGTCTTACATACCTCTTAAAACACATTTTTTAACATTTGGTTTCATGGTATTTGTTTCCTGTCCTCAGTTTTAACTTTCTCTGACCTTTTTTTTTTTTAATATGAATTGGTGTTTTGCCTGCGTGCAAAACTGTGTAAGGATGTCAGATCTTGGAATTACAGACAGTTGTTAGCTGCCATGTGGATGCCAGAAATTGAACTTGGGTCCTCCAGAAGAACAGTCAGTGCTCTTAACCGCTGAGCCACCTCTCCAGCCCTCCTCTGTCCTTTATAGACTACTTCTCATCTCTAACACCTTGTGTTGTTGTCATTATTTTGTTCCTTTCCCTGTTTTTATACCATCTTTCCTGGCATTTCTTCTACTCTTACTTCAGTAATAAATGTCAAATCATATTACTTTAAATGGAGTTTGACCAAGAGATAGACATGGAATTCTTATACCTTATTCTCCATAACCCTAACCCTAACCCTAACCTCTCAAATGAACATGTATTAGAAGATGTAATTTTAAATATTTTTGTCTCTTTACATCATTAATAACTTCTTAGTTTGTAATAATTTCAGCTTTGGTATATTGATATTAGTAGACTTTAGAAAACAGAAGTTTTTCTTGTTCAACATTGACGCATGACCACAAAGGTTTCTTTTGTTTTCTGTTTCTCTAGGTGGAATATGTGTTTACAGATAAAACTGGAACACTGACAGAAAATGAGATGCAATTTCGAGAATGTTCAATTAATGGCATGAAGTACCAAGAAATCAACGGTAGACTTGTGCCCGAAGGACCAACCCCAGACTCCACAGAAGGAAGCTTAGCTTACCTTGGTAGTTTATCCCATCTCAACAACTCAGCGCATGTCGCAGCCAGTTCTTTTAGAACCAGTCCTGAAAGTGAAACTGAACTAGTAAGCAGTTTTCAAATTATTACTTATGGGTTTCCTATGAATTAATTTTCCTCACTAGATGGACTCAGGGAATTTCTATCAGTGAAGCAAGAGTTATGTACTTGTAGATGTCTTGATTTAGCTTCTATTCTGAGTTGGTAGTTACAACCCAGGTGAGCTTGTCATATTTAAGCATCTTCAATGCCTCAGCTCCCTAGTTAGTAAATGTTGTTACTGCCCTGAAATGAAAAAGAGAAAAACATAGGTATTTTTTGTCTAATACTTTACTTCTTCACAAGGATAAAGACTTTCTAAAAAGATGCACTTATATACCAAAGGCTCCTAAAACCATATGAGATTGAAATCCAAAGTTTGCAGCTCTCACTCTGGCAATCCAGGTCATTAGCACTCTTGTCTTACTTAGTTCTCAGGGTCTCATATCTGTTTTTCTGTATGGTGTTGGAATTGTGTTTTGATGAATGTTCTGTTTTTAATAGATCAAAGAACATGACCTCTTCTTTAAAGCAGTCAGTCTTTGCCATACTGTACAGATTAGCAATGTTCAAACTGATGGCATCGGTGATGGCCCCTGGCAGTCCAACCTAGCACCTGCACAGCTGGAGTACTATGCATCTTCACCAGATGAAAAGGCTCTAGTGGAAGCTGCAGCAAGGTGATTGAGCCTGATTTTTCTGATTCTCGAGACTATGCTTGAAATAAATGTTAGAAAATTAGAAACTATCAAATATGGTTCATGAATGCAAATTTATAGAGTTTTTAAATGATCCTTTGGAAAGTGTTTAATATGAATTCTGTATGATAAAACTTATGAAAATACTTTGCATTGTTTTGGATGTAGTCTGACCTGTCAAGTTCTTAAGAATAGTGTCATAGTATTCATAGACAGGGCTGAAATACACCTTAAACTTTCAATTAATGTACTTTCATTCAAACCATGTTATAAAGGTCCAGTGTGAAATATGAAATATTTTCATTTAAATACTGGTATTTCTTTGTTCCTTTTATTTGTAGAGCTGGTATTATATTTACAGGCATTTCTGAAGAAACTATGGAGGTTAAAGTACTTGGAAGACTGGAAAGGTAAATTCTTTCAAATATATTTTAGTCCATAATAAGTGTAAGTATAGGATAGGAATCAGTAAATTATGGCCTGTAGGCCAGTTCTGTCCTCCAGTCTGTTTCTGTGTAGTCTGCGGTAGTTGCATGTTACATTGCATTTATAGTTAAGTAAGGAAAAGAGAGCAGGGGAGAAGAGGAGAAGGAATAGAATAGCTCTGGTAGTATGGAGGCTATAGCTAGGTGATCACAAGTTCAAGTCCTGCCTAGGCTGTGGAGTGAGGTGAGTCCAGGAAACTTAGTAAGACCCTATTAAAATTTAAAAAGAAAGGCTGGGGGTGTAGTTTAATAGTAGAACACTTGCTTTACATGCTAGAATAAGTCCTAATGTACAGCAGAGAGATGGCATGGCCTGTAATGTCTAAAATACTGACTTTCTATGTAAAACACTTGCTACCTTCTCTAGATTGATGTCAATATCTTATTGTCTCTTACCACAATTACAACAGTATGCTGTATTTTAGTTTAGTATTTTCTGAATTTGCCTGTGTATTTATATTAAACACTCCTGAGGTTGAGATTTCTTAGGTCATTGGATGAAAAAAGCTGCTTTTCTAAATAGTTTATTTTGTAGTACTGGGAATCAGAACCAGTGTCTCAGGAATGTTAGATAAATGCTACATCCCAGCACAGGTTCCCTTGTGTTGTCTATGAACATATGATCTAACACTCAGGAACACCTGTGTACTTACCCTCTTTCTGCTGTAGGAAGTTGTTCCATGCCTGTTGCTTTTCCATACTAAAGTGGTTAGACCCATTCTCAAGCTACTTTCATGAGGGAACCTGTTGCTTACATATCATAGAATTCTCTCCTAGCCCATTTTAGCTATCCTCATCAGTTTTCTCTCAGCTCTCTAAAGAGGCATTTGCTCTCTGATCCTCCCAAGTTCAGAATCATTGCTGACAAACCTGAGACAGCTTAATTGTTGAACTGGTAAGATGTCTTTGGACAGGAAATGATGGAAAATCAGTCAACTGAACAAAACTGGGTTCCAGTCCTTCCCTACTGCTTACCAGCTTATTGAATATTAATATCTCTAGTAGTCTTCATCTTGGCTACTGTGGGAATTAAATGACCCAAAGTCTGTAAAGTGTATGTTGTTGAGGACTTAATGCCATCTTCCTTGTGTCTCGTACTATTACTGATCATTTAGAACCTAGTCTTATGAAAATGCAGTTCTAGCTTTTTACTTTACACTTGTATTTTATCTTTTATTCTTTCCAAATATTCACATTATTACTCTAAAAATTAAGGGTTATCTTTCTTAATTTTTAGGTATAAATTGCTTCATATTCTGGAATTTGATTCAGATCGTAGGAGAATGAGTGTAATTGTTCAGGCACCTTCAGGTAACCAATATAAGCTTTTATGAGTATGTATTTACCTAATATTGAGCTTGATAACTCATTATTTTTCATTTTAGGTGAGAAGCTTTTATTTGCTAAAGGAGCAGAATCTTCAATTCTCCCTAAATGTATAGGTGGAGAAATAGCAAAAACCAGAATTCATGTAGATGAATTTGCTTTGGTAAGTAGTTATAATTTCAAAATGAAACAAAACAAAATCAGATTCAAAGACATATTTGTGAACCAGTTGAGGTTTTGTCTTTTTAATAGATGATCCAATTTCTGGAAATTTTGTAGTTCATAGTTCTTTTCCATTAAATGTTGGTTCTTTATTGTTATTGTAGTAGCTGATTTTTAATCTGGTAACATGTAACTCTTTTTCAACCTATTGTGGTAGGGACTTCTGGTGTGTATTCTCCAAATTGTGCCCTTAACAAAAATGAATATTGGGGGCCTAGAGTGAGGCACAGATCTTTGGTCTTCATCTGCTAAATGGCTATGTCTCTTTCTCTTTTCCTCTCCCCATCCTTATCCCTCTCCTTCCTTTCCCCAGTTTATCCTGGGGTAGTGGTGCAAAGGTTAAACAACACCAGAGCTTGAGCCCAGAAATTCAAAAGCAACTGGAACAACATAATTAGACCCTAACTTTTAAATGGGGAAAAAAAGGGGTTGTGACTCAGTGGTAGAGCACATACTAACATGACAGAATGGGGTCATTCCAGGGATGTGGGGAAACTAGATTGTGCACATTGAATGAATCATGTAGCCTTTGAACAATTTGGCAATTCTTCAAAAGATAAAAATGAAGTTATAAGCTAACACTGGGTATACACCAAAGAGAGAGGAAAAGATATATCCATACATGATCTAACAAATACATGCTCATAGTTCAAACTTTGGAAAGCCTAGATGTCCAACTGATGAATGGATAAAATATGATAACAGCCTTGTAATGGAATATTACCTAGTTATTAAGAAAAATGAAGTACTGATGTCTGATAATATGCTACAGCATGGATGAACATTAAAAAGATTGCTAAAAGAAGCCATCCACAAGAGACCACACATTATATTTATATAAAAGATCCAGGATAGGCAGATTCATAGGAAACGGGTGGGTAGTTGCCAAAGGCTGCTGGATGAAGAGAAGAGAAAGGAGTGTTTACTAACGCATAGGGAATCTATTGGGGTGAGATATTCTGGTAACAGTGATGATTGAAAATTTTGTAAGTATACTAAAATCATTGCATGGCACTCTTTGAGAGAGTTAATTTTATGCAATATGCCTCTAATTTAAAAGGAAAACTATAGGAGACTAATCCAAAAGCAGAAAACCTGAACTTGGGTTGTCTCATCCCTAGACTTCTATGTCTATGCATACTTACCTTTCCTTACCTACTTCTGTTACTGGTTTGTGGTTGCCTATAATCTACCTACTATAATATCTAATAGCAAAGACTTTATTATCTAGAGCAGTATCTACATAGAGTTACTATAGAGTAAATTAGCTAGTACATAAAGTATTATCTAATGGTGCCTTAAATGTTAATTATGAGAGTGCTATTTACAAATCAGGAAATTTCCTAAACGTGGTTGTAGTAGGAATTTTTCTCAGGGCCCTTTTGGGCCCAGAGTTTGGAACCTGGTCCACTGCGGCTTTTGTCCCCCAAAGAAATGAGTCAGATACTTATATTACTTCATACTGTTTGGCCCATGTCTTAAGCACATTACTAGCTAGCTCTTTCATCTTAAATCAACCCATTTCTATTAATCTTCCTGCCCTGTGGCTCAGCCCATACCTCTACATGTTTCTCCTTTGGGGGTTGGATGGACACTGACTAACTCCACCCTTTCCTACCTGCCTGCCCTCTGATTCTCCACCCACTTCTACGGTGCTGTGCATAGGCCAAAACAGTTCCTTTATTTTCAGCATACAGAGAACATTCCACCACATTTCCTCTTTTCTTTCTAATCAAAAAGGAAGGTTTCAATTTCCATATAGCAAAATTACAACAGAACAGCTCTCAAGCAGAAATTATAGTCACAATATCCCATCTATTTGTATTCACAAAATTAAAGAGAATATTCCATTATCTACCTTATCATTGTGAGTCTAAAGTTTCATATCTATTATACCTTTTAAACCAAAAAGAACTATACCTATAATTATTAAACCTTCAACCACATCAAAGACCATAGAAGGATATATTATTATGCAAATAAACAGGAAGTTCAAGCAACTTCCAAAGTCTACAAAATGACAGAGATGATACCTGTCTGCCTGGACAGTAACCCAAAGTTCCTTTGTAATGTTGGGGCATCCATCTTCAGCCTATAGGCTAAGTCTCTGGCATACCTTTCAGTGATGCAGGAAATCTGTCACAGTCCATCAGTTGTTTCTCCTTGTGTCCTGAAGAATGCCTGGCAATTTTTTCTGCAAAGCAGGAACTCGAACATCTTGGCTTGTTCTGCCAAAGTTCAGAGGTCACTTTCCTATGGAACCTGCATGTCCAGTTTATACAGCATACTATCAAGCAGTCAATACCAGAACAGTTTCTTGTCCAGTGGCTATTGCCACAAAGTAAATTCCATATGAATTTTCTTCAGTGCCCATCATTTTCCTGAAATACATTGGTGCTGCCAGGAGCAGACCTGTCTCACTGTTCAGAAAAGTCTAAGTTCTTAAAATAATTTAAATGCCATACTCTGCATGCCTTTGAAGTGTTTGAAGACTACCTATCTAATTGAAATATATCTTTGTATATCTACAAAAACCTAACTAACATGACTATAAGTATCGTGGAATAAACCTGCCACCAATTGTTATGTTTTAAATAAGATTTATTTTGTTATAATCACGAGCAAAAGAGCTAGCCACTGCAGTACGGAGCCGCCGCGCGCTGTAGCCGGAAGACCCGTTGGAGCCGGAAGACCCGCCCCTCTTTTTGCCGCCGCAGCCGCCGCCGCCGCCGTGCACTGCCACGCGCGCAGGCGCGCGCTGTAAACAACGCCTCCGAGATACCCGCTACATCTAAGTTTGATTATCATAGATGACTATTAATCCGCATTTCTCAATTACACATTACAATTTTAAATGAGTTACATCAGCATCATACTTTAATCAAGAGTAGAAAAATACATACAACATAACAAAACTGACCTTAAGTTTGTATCAATAGATCAAAATCCACTTATCTTTTCTAATCATTTCTATTTCATATTCTCCTCCTCCCCCTTTTTTTTTTAAAGATTGACTATGACCATTAACCATTTATAAGGAAAACAAACATTAATAAGTAATATTTTGGGGAAATTGGACATAGCTTTCTTTTTTTTTACTACTTCCTGCTGTCAAAGGATGATGACGATCTCATGGGATTTTGAAGCTGGATCATTTCAACTGGCCATCTTGGAAGCTGATCTTCCCATCAGAGAATTTCAGGTGGCCTTGGCAAATGAAACCACATTTGCCTAGAACCAGTCCACAGGTTTTGATCTTCTGTGGAGACAAAAGCAGAAATTCTTTTCCCAAGTAACATTCTTATAAACAGATTTCAAAGTCAAGATATCTTTAAAGTATATGTATTTGTTTAACTTAGCAGCCTTAGCAATCAATTGTCTTTCTGCAGTTAGCTCATTAAAAGTTAAAAAATCAAAAGAACACACAACAAACATAATGCAGACTCTTTGTTTATTTGCCATCTTTACGTGGCCTTTATCTTTATTCCTATTTCCCCTTTTTCAAGGGCTTTCTTCATTCTCTCTCTGTCTCTGTCTCTGTCTCTCTGTCTCTCTGTCTCTCTCTCTCTGAAGCCTATGCGTATTTTACATACATTGTACCCCGTTTAGAGGTTTTGAGAGTCTAAATCTGTTCTTTTGAGAATTCTTAATCATTTTCTAACCCAAAGAGCTTTTAAAATGTCGGTATTACTTTAATTGCTGACTCCACCCCTTTTGGCGGCGTTTCAATATGGCAGAGGAATCCACGCATGTCTGCCGCTGCCAGCAACCAGAGTGGACTCAGGAAATGCTGCTGCCAGAAAAACCATTTTTAACTCTGTTTCCTTTCTGTTCAGTATAAGCAAAAACCTTAAATCAATCACACTTATGCCAAGCCTTCCATGAAACATATGAGTTTAAGGTGTGTGCCATGAATGCGCCATTTTTAAATTCAAGCCTGAACACCACACTGTCTCTGTACCATAAATCAATTCAAATATGCAATTCAGAAAGCCGCTTTTGGCTCTGTTTCAGTGATCTAGAACTTTCTTTAGTTTTTTAAACTTTCTCAGGCTTTATGCGGGTGTTCGGCCCACATGGATGCCATATGTTGTAGGAAGTTTTTCCCCCAGGCCATTTGGACCCGGAGGTTTGTTCTCCGAGGCAGAGGTTTGGAACCTGGTCCGAGGCAGCTTTTGTCCCCCAAAGAAATGAATCAGACACTTATATTAACTTTGTACTGTTTGGCCCATGTCTCAAGCACATTACTAACTAGCTCTTTCATCTTAATTCAACCCATTTCCATTAATCTTCCCACCACATGGCTCAGCCCGTACCTCTACATGTTCCTCCTTCAGGGCTCGGATGACCTCTGACTAACTCCACCCTTTCCTACCTGCCTGCCCTCTGATTCTCCACCCACTTCTATGGTGCTGTACATAGGCCAAAACAGTTTCTTTATTTTACCATACAGAGAACATTCCACCACACATGGTCATATGGTATTTTAAAATCTACTTTCCACATTCTATTGCTAGAACATTTATTTATTTTTCCTAAGGAAACTATATAATAGGAATTATTTAGATTTAGATACTAATTTTAAAATTTTGAGGCACATATAGTCAAGTAATCAAACACAGATTTCTAAGTTTCTATAGTTTCAATTCACAGGTGAAGATTAAATGACAGTATTTAAAGTCAGGTTGTCAATCTGAGTCTTAGAGATATGTGCCTATCTTTTTGTTTTCTTTTAGAAAGGACTACGGACACTATGTATAGCCTATAGACGGTTTACAACTGAAGAGTATGATGATATAGATAGGCGCCTGTTTGAGGCCAGGACTGCCTTACAGCGACGGGAAGAGAAATTGGCTGATGTCTTCCAGTACATTGAGAAAGACCTGATATTACTAGGAGCTACAGCAGTGGAAGACAGGCAAGTATCAGAAGTAGGCAGTATTTTTCTTTCTTTTTTTTTTTTATAGGACGTTTTAGTCAAGTGCTTTCTGTAACAAAATATAAAACTAAAGCTTTTATTTCTTTTTACTCAGAATAATGCTGTTATATTTCAGCATTAGATACTTGAAATAGAAAAAGGAAATGCTTGTATTATTCTTGCATTTTGCTATTCCTTAGTCCATGTGTCATTCCATCATCAAACATTCACATATCTCTGCATCCTCACTGCCCAGTCTGCTTTATGCTTTAGTAATGCCACACTAACGGTTGGGCTCCTATATAGCTGTAGCTGAAATTGCTGTCTTCATGCCTTGGCAAGGCTTTGCCTTCTGCCTAGATGATTCATACCTTCCCTGTCAGAGTATTTGTGAATAAATTGCACTTATAATTAACCCTTATCCAAAAAGACCTTTTTTGACAACTAACATGATTGAAAATGCTCTTCTTTATCAACGTTCTGTTTATTGCTATTTTTTGATGATACATTTAATTGTTTAAAGATTTTTCTCCTCTGTTAGCATATAAATTCCTTGCAACTTGTTTTCTTTTTAAACTTAGCATCTATGTCAATTTTAGCTTCTTGAATTAAATTGAATTTTGTGAGTCAAATTGATTTATATAAATTAAGTCTGTTGATTTCTTTTCCCTATATCTGCAAAGGTATGAATATTTTAAACGTGTGTTTTCATTTCCTTTTTGTCAGAATTCTTAAAGTTATGTAGTCTTGGATTCCTTACTTACAGTTTGATGTTTAATTTAAAAGGAAAACTATAGGAGACTAACCCAAAAGCTGAACACATGAACTTGGGTTGTCTCACGCCTAGACTTCTAGTGTGTGCATACTTACCTCTCCTACTTCTGTTACTGGGTTGGGTGAGGGGAGATCCTTGCTTGAAATTTTAGAGTTGCTAATTGCACATTTCTTGCCTAGCATGCACCAGGCCCCCTCCCCCATACCACTTCCCAGTAAGGCAAGTTTATGAAGGCTGCCTGGTTAATCTTGTATATAAAAACCAAATTTGATGATGATATCCTTAAGAAATGAAGTTGTGTAGTTTAATTATTGGTTTTCTTTGAACTTGATGATGGTTAGTAGTTTATTCTTGTTTTCTGCATAATGAAAGAAAATTTTAGTTATGTTGATACACTATAACATTCCTATAAAGAATATACTTTATGTGCACTGTGTAGCTTATATACTACAGGAATATTTTTCTGTACCAATTTTTTTTCTTTTTTTTAGACTACAAGATAAAGTTCGAGAAACTATTGAAGCATTGAGAATGGCTGGCATCAAAGTATGGGTACTTACAGGAGATAAACATGAAACAGCTGTTAGTGTGAGTTTATCATGTGGACATTTTCATAGAACTATGAATATCCTCGAACTTATCAACCAGAAATCAGATAGTGGATGTGCTGAACAATTGAGGCAGCTTGCCAGGAGGTAAGATAGCAATGTCTGGGAACCAGTTTGCCACTGCCTGCTTTCATTAGCCCATAGCTAAATGTTTTTAAAATTTAATTAGTAATTTAAAAAAACTTTAAAATTTTGATTTTATGTGTTTGGATTTTTTGCATACATGTATGTCTGTTACTATCTGCATACCTAGTACCCACTGAGGGTAGAAGAGAATACTGACCCTGTGGAACGAGAGTTACAGGCAATTGTGAGCTGCCATGTGAGTGCAGGGACTTGAACCTGGGTCTTCCAGAAGAGCAGCTAATGTTCTTACTAGCTGAGCCATCTCTCTTCAAACCTGTTAATATTTTGTTTGATGTGGAGCAATTCAAAGCTTTATTTCATGCTACAAAAATTAAATAAAATTGAGAGTTTATTGTCTGTGAGTTTTAATAGTCATACACATTTGTTTCCATGGTATTTATGGATGTTATTGTTGTACCTTTTAAGTCAGTGATTTGCAACTGAACCCTTACAGGGTCCTCTCTCATCTCTTTACACTGCTGCTTTGGTACATTATAAGAGTCACAGGATTACAACTTGATATGGTTTTGAGTGCAACACGTGACATCACACTGACATTTAATATTTTCTCTTGTCAGTCTGAAGTTCAGTGACCAAAACAAAACAAAGCAAAACAAAACAAAAAAAATGCATTACTTCTTTAATTGTTGGCTAGTTAGGTCCCAAAGATCCCCAGATATTATGAGCTATTGCTAGTGCACTTGGTTATCCTTGAGAACTTGGTGGAAGGCAAAGACTCCATTGCTGGAGATACCACAAACTTGAGTCACACAGAAATCAAGCTAGGACCTACTGGCCAACAACTCTGGAAGAAGTAATTTGTTCCTGGCCCTGGAGTTTTTAATTATTGACCTCTGGTGTTCAGTAGGAGTGTTACTGCCTTGTAACACATGTGTACATATATGTATACCATATGTGTACAGATACATACATCTTAAGAATCTCCTATAGTAGTAGGTTTCTATAGGACTTTCCTGAAAAGTCTTTAGTGTTATTATCTCTACTGATTTCCATCTTTTACTCAGCCCTCCCCAAACCAATTATTCCCTTTTATTCTTTATACTAGTTCATTCCATTTCTCCTCCCACAAAGCCCTTCCCCCATGGACCCTTAGTAATTTTCTGACTTATTTGGGTATTTTAAGTGGCATACATACCTAAAAATCCAAAATGCACAGACACAATGGAGAGAAAACAAGTTACATTTGTCTTCTGGGCCTGGGTTACCTCACTCAGGATGATTTCTTTCCAGCTCTGTATGTTTACTGGTAAATTTTATTTTTCGTATTAGCTGAAATTATATAAATATACCATTCTCATTATACACTTAGCAGTTGATGGCCATCTAAGTGGTCTTCATTTCTTGGCTATTGTAACTAGAGCATTAGTTATGAATGAACAAAGTAGTTTTGATTTGCATTTCCCTAATTTATGGATATTGAACTTTTTTAAACATTTGTTCTCTGTAATCCATCTTTTGAAACTTTATGTTCATTTCTAGTCCCTATTTTTTAATTGGGTATTTTGGTTTTGGTTTTGTTAAAATTTTTTAGTCTTTTTATATTCTAGATACTAACACTTTGTCCAATATATAGTTGGTAAAAAAAAAAAAAATATTCTGTAGGATGCCATTCAGTTAAAAAATATTTCTTTGCTGCACAGAAATATTTCAGTTTTATGAGGTTTCACTTATTAATTATTCATCTTAGCGCACTGAGGTTCTGTTGAAAAATTTCTTTCCTGTGCCAATGAGTTCAGGCCTATTCCCTGCCTTCTTGTCTGTCAAATTCAGGATAGCAGGTCTTGTGTCGAGGTCCTCGATCCATCTGTACATTTTGATTTAGAGGACTTTGTTCTGCTGGTGTCTTCCATCCTTTCTGGCTCTTACACTCCTTCTGCCTCCTCTTCTGTGGGGTTCCTTGAGCTTTGAAAGGAGGGATTTGATGGCAACATCACACTTAGAGCTATGCATTCCAAGGACTTTCTTTTTGCATAATGTCTGGCTGTGTGTGTCTTAATCTGTTGCAGAAGGAAACATCTATGATGATGACTGAACAAGGCACTGATATATGAATATAGCATAATATCATTAGGAATCATTTTATTTTATTTTTATTTTGTACCAGTAGTATTTGATTTTGCCTTAGGTCTCAGGGCTATCTAGTCTCTGGTTCTTGGTCACCTTGGATGCAGAAACAGCCTTTGAAAAAAATCCAACACCCTTTCATGGTTAAAAGTCCCATAGGGATTAGAGATACAGGGGACATACTTCAACTTAACTAAGGCAATTTACAGCAAGCTTATAGCCAACATTAACTTAAACAGGGAGAAACTCATAGCAGTTCTGCTAAAACCAGGAACAAGACAAAGTTGTCCACTCTCTCCATACTTAATATACTACTTGAAGTTAGCTAGAGCAATAAGACAGCTGAAGGAGATCAAAGGGATACCAATTAGAAAAGGAGAAATCAATATTTCTTTATTTGCAGATGATATGACAGTATACATAAGTAGCTCTAAAAATTTTATTGGGAAACTTCTTTAGCTGAAAAACACTTTTCAATGAAGTGGCTAGATACAAAATTAAATCACAGAAATCAGTAGCTGTCTATATAGAGATGACAAATGGATTGAGAAAGAAATCAGAGAAACAACTGTTGTAATTGGTTCTGGCCCAGACTTACTTTCTGGGCCTAGCCCCAAGGTTTGGCCCTATAGACCTGGAGTTTTGCAGTCCTACAGAGTCAACAGTATCGCACAAATTTTATGCTGATTGACCTAGGGCCCAGGTATACAATTTGCTAGCTGCTTCATCTGAACTCAACCCATCTTGTTCAGCCGTGCGGCTCAGTACCTTTTCTCAAAGCAGCATTTCAACTTCTTTCTTCTGTGTCATCTCCTGACATCTGTGTTGTCTCTCTGGCCACTCTACCTGGTGTCTGTGTGGCATCTGTCTCTGTTCTCAGAGTTTATTCTTAGTCTGGTAGCCCCACCCACACTTCCTGTCTGCCTTTTGGCCAATCAGCTTTTATTAAACCTGTAGGCAGGACAATTATTTAAAATGTAACACATAATCCACTACAAACAACACCTTTTGCAATTTTATATTATTTTCACAAATAATATGAAGTATCTTGAAGTAACTCTAACCAAGCAAGTGTAAAAGGAAAACTTGGTGTTTGTAGAAGCCATCAGAAGATGGAAAGATCTGCCCTGCTCACAGATTAGAGGGATTTAGCATAGTGGAATTGATCCTCCCTAAGCAATATACAGATTGAGTGGGAAAGAGGAGAGTGTATATGAGCAAAGGGATCAGGATCATGTGGAGGCCCACAGAAACGGCTGACCTGAGCTATTCGGAGCTCACTGAATCAGAAACAACCGCTGAGGAATCTTTAGGGATAGGAAATAAACCCTCAAAAGGTAGACAACTGTTAATGGTGTGGACAATTTATAGAGCCTCTTGGGAAAGGATCAGACTATGTTCCTGTGGAAGAACTGGCATCTTGGAGTCCATTCCCTACAGAGGAGCACCTTACTCATCGTTAATACTGGGATGAGGGACTTAGACCTACCTTAACTGAATATGCCAGACTGAACTGACCCACCTTGGGCCTCATTGCCCTCCGTGGGGAACATATGGGGGGAATCAGGTGTGGGGGGAGGCTGAGGGAGAACTGGGAGGAGAGAAGGGAGGGGGATTAGTGGCATATATAGAAAAACCTTTTTAACTAAATTTTTTTAAATGAAGGAAAAAATTCTAACATAAATCTTACAGACTTTGAAAGGACATTCTCAACTTCATATGAAAAAACAAAAACCCAGGAGAGCTAGAACAGTTCTGAAAAAATAAAAGAATTTCTGGAGGTTATCACCAGTTCTGATTTCAAGTTATATTAGAGCTTTCAAGAGCTATAGTAATAAAGACCATATCATGTTGGCATAAAAACAGGCACATTTTTCAATTCAGTAGAATTGAATTGGAAACCTCGACATAAATAATCCAAACACATGTAGAAACCTGATTTTTTTTTTTTTTTTGAGATAGAATTTCTCTCTGTAGCCTTGACCATCCTGGAACTCACTTTGTAGACCAGGTTGGCCTCAAATTCACAGATATCCATCTATTTCTATCTCCCAAGTGCTGGGATTAAAGGCATGGGCTACTGCTGCCTGGCTAGGCCAGCTGATTTTTTATAAAGAATCCAGAAGTACACACTGAAAAAAAAAATACATCCTCTCCAACAAATGATGGTAGTCAAACTGGATGTCTACATGTAGAAGAATGCAAATAGACCCATATCTATCACCCTGCATAAAACTCATGTAGATCAGAGACCTTAACCTTAAAGATGAGATACACTAAACCTGCTAGAAGAAAACATGGGGAATAACCTTAAATGCATTGTCACAGGAGACAACTTCCTGAACAGAACACTGATACACAGGCACTAAGAGCAACAATCAATAAATGGGACCCCATGAAACTGAAAAGTTTCTGTAAGGCAAAGGACACCATTAATTGGATAAAGGGGCAGTCTATAGAAGGAGGAAAGATTTTTTTTTTTTACCAACTTTACAACCAATAGAAACTAGTATCCAAAATAAATAGTTGAAGAAACTAGATATCAAAAAGCAAATAAAACCAAATAATCCAATTTTAAAATAGGGGTACATATCTAAACAGAATTTTCATTAGAGTAAAATTTAATTTTTTAAAGGATGAATACGATTCCAATATATCTAGCTATCTCATTTTCTTTATTCTTTCATCAGTTGGTGGACATAGCTATTTTGCATAGAGCAGCAGTGAACATGGATGAGCATATAATGTCCTTGTATGAGAAATAGAGTCCTCTATCAAGATAGGAGTGATAGGACTAGACCAGCAGGTTGCTCTTCAGCAATGGTTTCTAATGGGATGACAGACATTGAGAAGACAGGGAAGGTGAGGTCAAGTCTCTCACAGTAAGAAGTGCAGCCTCTTCTGTACAGTTTGTGTGTATGGGGGAAAGGAAAATGGTGAGGGCTGGGTCAGTTTCAGTAGAAAATTTGCATATGATAGAATGAACCCAGGATCTTTAAAGTGTGACTGGGCTAACATGAACTCACAGAGTTTCAATTCACATCTTTCTAATGTCTAATTATGGTAAATACTTTAAAAATATTTCTGTGCCATGTATCTTCTTTTTGAGAAGACAGGTATTTTAGTTTCTTGAATTCATATAATTTGTAGATATTGTTCTTTCATCAGATGTATAGCTAGCAAAGATCTTTTCCCATTTTGTAGGCTGTCTCCTCAGTCTTTTAACAGTTTGCTTTACAATACCGAAGCTTTGTAATTTTGTGAAGTTCCATTTGTTGATTGTTGATCTTATTTCCTAGGTGACTAGAATCTTATTTAGAAAGCCATTAACTAATCTTATATCCTGAAGTTTACTCCCATCACTTTCTTATAGAAGCATCAGGTCTACCATTGAGAACTTTGATCCATTTAGTAAGAGAAAAGGATCTAATTTCATTTTTCTACATGTAGAGATCCAGTTTTCCAACACTGTTACTAAATATGCTGTCTTTTTTTCAATGTTTGTTTATATTAAGCGTGTGGACTTTGGGTCCTAAGTGCCATGGTGGTGCTGTTACCACTATTTCTCTGTAATTTAACTTAAGATCAGGAATGGGGATACCTGTAGCAGTATTTTCTTTGTTCAGGATTGTTTTAACTATCTTGAGTCTTTATGCTTCCTTATTAATTTTAACATTGACATTCAATTTCTGTGAAGAATATTTTTAAGTTTTCTTCTTTTTTTTTTTTGGATTATTTTGTTGTCTTACTTTGTTTGAAGCTATCATGCATGAGATTGTTATCCTGATTTCTCAGTCTGCCTTTGATGTATAAAAATGCACATGATTTGTGATTGTTAATTTTGCAGCCTGTCATTTTGCTGAAAGTGAGAACATTAACTTTTAACCTTTGTATTCTGTGTGGTTCAGAGATTGATCTGTAAGAACCATGCTTTTGGTTTTGAATGAGTAAGTTTATTAAGTATATTGCAAGCAGAATACACTAAATTATTGCTACATTTTAAATTTAGTTAAAATTTATTTCTTTCTCAGTATCTATATAGCATCCTCAGGTCTGCCTTTTGGCCAACAGACCCTAAAAATATTATTTCTTGACCCTTTACAGAAAATATTTGCTAGCTCCTGGTCTGTTTTATATAACCAAACTGTTAAATTAGTCTGCATCTCACAGTTCAAAGATTATTTCATAATAATTTATACTCTAAATTTCTGCTCTTCTATAAATCTATTTTTTCTAGGCAGATCAAATTTGTCTTCCCTCAATTATTGTAGTCAAATTTTTCATAACAAATTGAGTACTTCAGTGTAGGTTTAAATGTATTGAGTCTGCACAGCAATCTCTCATTTGCAGTTTATGGTACTAATCCAGGAAAACGATCCCCCAAAGGCAAGGCTCTGGATGTTAATATGCATTCACTGCTTTATTTATGTTCTAGATCCCATCAAAGAAAAACATTAAAGAGATACATTTTTAACAGAATACCTTTTATTTATTCTTTGGTAGGGTCATGCATGGTAAACAATCTTGATCACATGTATTCCAGACTCCTTATTCTCATTTCCACCAGGAAACCCCAGCATGTCCTCCCCCCCTCCACCCTGTTCATGTCCTTTTTATTTTTACTTTATTAACTTACTAATTAGTGCTGTCTGCTAGAATGCTGATTGATCTTGTGTCTTTTTCAGGTAACCAGAGTTGTTATGATTAAAATGAGTTTATGATCGAAATGGTCATGTCATGTCCAAAAACCATTTCATTCCTCTCCTTTAATTTTTTAGCTCATACATTCTTTCCACATTATCTTTCACAATGTTCTTTCTCTGTTCCTTGAGTGGGGATCGGGGATATAGATATCTTAGTTAGGGTTGAGCTCTCAGTGGTCACTTCTTAGCACTTTGGCCAGTGATAAGTGTCTCTATTAAGTGCTGACCACTGCAGAGACATTTCTTTGTTCAAAGTTGAATACAGGTTTAATAAAAGGGTGTAGGCATAGGTATTTAGAAGCCAGTTTGACCTCCCTACCTGAGGGCTTTTGAACAGTTTTATATATAGTACAATGCATGAATTCCCTGTTGTGGAGCAGATCTTAACTCTAATCTGAAAGTAGTTGGCTATCCCCATAACTGTCATCCACTGTTTTATCAGGGGAGGGGGGCTGGGCACATCTTACCTGGTATGTCAGTATTATAACATGCAGATGGGCAATATAACTAATGGCTCTTCTCCTCTACTGATCTTTAAAAGTTAGCCAGCAAGGAGGAAGTTTTTAAGTCAGTTCAAAGGATGGTTTCTCAAAGAGATTTTCTTTCTTTGAGGGGGTAGGTGGATAGGTGGGGTGGGGAATGATATTTTAGCTTACAGTATCAGAGAATAAATCTATAATGACAGGAACAGCATGGCAGCTGAAGCAGGAAGCTAAGTACTCACATCCTTTACTGCAAGCATGAAGGAAAAGGAGAAAACTGGAAATGGTGCACATCATTAAACTCTCAGATGTGACATACTTCCTGCAGCAAACCTGTACCTTCTAAATCTCCCCAAATAGAACCACAATCTGGGGATTAAGTTTACAAATACCCAAGCCTACAAGGGACATTTTTTATTCAAACTTGTATTCCCTATCCCCTCTATCAACAATGCAAAATGCATTTAGTCCGACTCCAAAAGTTCCTATGTAGTCTTTCATAGTTCTAACCCTTTATAATCCAATCTCTTCTGAGACTCAAGATACACTTTTTAATTGTAAGCCCCTGTAAATATCAAAAAGCAAAGTGCATGTGACATAGAATATACACTTTTATTCTGAAAGGGAGGAATGGGACATAGTAAGAAAATACTGGATCAAAGCAAGACAAATACAACAGGCTAAACTCCAAATCCTATAGTTCTGTTTGGATGTCAAAGGGCTTAGATGGCTCTAGCCCTCCAGTTTTGCTCCATGCAACATAAATCTCTCTATGGGCTGCTTCTGCTTCCCTTATACAGCTCTACTTGGCAGATATCCCATGTGTCTGGCATCGCGTAACATCTTGAGGTCTCCAGTGCAACCCTGGTTTCAGTTCCACAGCTTCAGTGAAGTGGCCTCTCATGTCCTCTTGCCCTCCCTCTCAGGGTCTCCTTGAAGACAAAGCTGCATTTTGTCTGGCTCTGGAGCGCTCTGAAACCATGGAGAAAGAATCTATAACTCCTCATTCTTGCATTCATTATGCCTCTAAAGCTAGCACTACATAGACTACACTGCCACGTTCCATAGCCATCTTGGAATGCATTCTGATTCTCTTGAATCACATTAGTAGCAGCTTTTATTCAGTTTCTTCCTAGAACCAGAGCATGCCTCATGCCGTGTTTTACAGATTGGAAGCTTCTCGGAGTGGGGTCTCACCCTAAGGACACCTTCTACTTCAGGGTAGAGCAGGACTCTCCTTAAGGACTCTAATCTCTTCAGCAACTGTAGCTTCTCTTCTAGTAAGTGTCTTGGCTGTAGTGTTCACAAAACTCTGTCTTATGTTTCTTTCTGTCCCACTTGGTTCCTTTTTATTGTAGACCTGTATACATATTGTCATTAACTGCTACAAGTTCAATGCTATGCAGCCTTGAAATTTCCTCCATTGAAGAAATTAGTTCATTGCTTTTAAATTTAGCCCCAGGTAAGTTCTTAGGACACAGACAGAAGATTGGTTTTGTTTGTTTGTTTCAAAACAACACAGGTATATCCTCTAGCCCATTTGCTGTTCAGGTCCTTGCTTGCCTCTGAAATCTCTTGATTCAGGCCTCTAGTGTGCTTGGCTTTGAGCAGTACCATCTTCCAGGCTCCTGATAGGATGGCCTTGTGAGCTCTGATTACAGCATTGAACTGCTTTTCTAGTTCAGAGTTCCAAAGTCTTTCACATTTCTTCTATACAAAACAAACCAACAAACATGGTCATGTTCTTCATAGCAACAGCCCACTCTTCTATACCAACTTTTATGTTTATTTTTTTTCTATTGCTATGAGAAACTTCATGACCAAGATACAAGATACTGTATAGAAGAATAAGGCTATTTGGGATTATGGTTTCAGGGGTTAGAGTTTATAACTGCAAAGATAGCATGGCAGGAGGAAGCTGAGAACTCACATCTTTTACTGCCACCATAAAACTGAGATTCAGAGATACTTTTAAAAGACAGTATAACTTATAGAAAAGTCTTGCTTGGATATAGAAGGCATTTCATCTGGGAAACTGTGTTATTTTGAAAGCATGTGAACACCATTGTGGTGTGTTAATAGTTAAGAATAATGTCTGGAAGAAATGAACTACTCAAAATAATTTACTTTCTATATACCTTCTAAAATGGTTTTTTAGTTATTAAAGTTAAGTTGTGCCGGTGAGATGCCTCAGTGTGTAAGTATGTCTTTACAAATCATAGCTATGGGAGTTCATTCCCTGAGACCCCTAGAGAGAACCATGTCTTTCAGGCTGTCCTCTGACTTCTATACAAGTACATACACCTATGTACAAGCAATAAATAAATTAAAATATAGTAAAAAGTTTTAAAAATTAATGTCTACTGAAAATTGTAAAGAAGATACAGTGTTGATAACACTATATAAGTATGTAAAGCTTACTAATTTTGTCTTTTTTAATCTTTTTATTGTCTTTATTAGAAAAATATTAGAAACAAAGTAATTATGCGTTTATATTTGGTTGTTTTGTCTGTTGCACCTGTAGGAGGGTACATGGATAATAAGATATATGATGTCCTCGGGGCACTAAAGGAACTTAGTATAGGACCAAGTATGCAAAGTGTTTTTTCATGCATAGTAACTTTTACCTTGGTTTCTAATTTTCTATAACTTATTAGAACAATTTTGTTAAAATAAAACAGAAAAAATTGTTAAAATATTCTTTAAGAATGAAAAAGTGGAATGATGGGTGAAACTTGGAGTTGTGTATGCCAGGAAGAAGAAGGATTCTGAAGCTGAATGATCAGTTTTCTTCAAGTTTAAATGCACATTCAGGAATCTCATTTAAACACCAAACTGAAAGTCATAGTGTGTGTGTGTGTATAACCTGTAAAAAGAGAGAAAATTATATTAATTTAATTTAAAAATACAGTAAAATTTTAAAAAAGAAAAAGCCCTGACATGACAATGTGAGACAAGCAAACTCTAAAGATGCTGCCAAGTCATTTCCTGGTGACAGCGTATCTTACTTTTAAGAGTCTCTCATCTTCCCAATGAGACTTCCTTGGGGAAAACTGAATGCTCCTTTGTAAGTGGTTGTCATAATTTTGTCTTCTTTAGGTCTTTTCTGTATGCTGTTTTGGTGAATGTGTTGTAACCATTAGTAGTCATTTCTCTTTTTGTCCAAAAGCTGTATTTATCTTACCTTTCAGGTAATAATACTGAGTTTGTTCACTTATGCATAAGTCATTCAACAGTAGTCTGGCTGAACTACTTTAAATAAAGTAAATAATCTGACTTCAGAGTATGACATACACAATATAATTGTATTCTTTTGTAGAATTACAGAAGACCATGTGATTCAGCACGGGCTGGTAGTAGATGGGACCAGTTTATCTCTCGCACTCAGGGAGCATGAAAAGCTATTTATGGAAGTTTGCAGAAACTGTTCAGCTGTGTTATGCTGTCGTATGGCACCTTTACAGAAAGCAAAAGTAAGTATAATTATAAAAAGTTCCACAAAAATAGTGTTCAAAGGAGGAAGGGAGGGAGGGAAGAAGAGGAGGCAGCGATAAGTTATAAATTAGGAAAATTAAAATCCAGTTTATTTTTTATTGCCATCACATGTAAAGCTGTATATAAGAAATACTTAAATTTCAGAAGCCTAGGATTCAACTGAAAACCTACTTAAAACAATTTCTGTAAATCTACAGTTTGGAATATTTGAGGTCTTAGATGGTTTTCTACAAAAACGTTCTTGATAGGCCCACAAGATGACTTGCTCATCAGGTAAAGGTATGTGCTGCTAAGCCTGACTACCTGAGTTCCTGCCCCAGTCCCCACGTGGAAGAAAGCCAGAACAGACTCCCCCACGTTGCTCTCTGACTTCTCTTTGTGTACCCATACATGCACACACACACACAAATAAATAGTATATCATTAAATTTCAAAGGAATATCTTACACTATTCTTAACAGTACAGATATAAATCCTGGTTGTTTTGCACACAAACATCCAGGTTTATTTAGATTCATGGAATTTTGTTGCAGTGCTTGTGTATCACAGTCTGTGGAGATTAGAGCAGACATCTCTGCTCTTATAAAAACACATTCAAGAACATCAGAATAGGACCAGTGGGTAAAAGTACTGTCCGGTAAGTCCAGTGACCTTGATTCAGTACCCAGAATTCACATAAAGGTGTAAGGAGAGAACCAACCCACAAGTTATTCTCTAACCTCCAAATACTAGCCATCTCATGTGCAACACACACACACACACACACACACACACACACACACACACACAGGTTTAAAAATATTTTTAAAGAATCACAGATAAACTTGTTTTGATTTCACTTAATTTACTATTTTATTAAACTTGAGACTTAGCTAATTACACTATATAGGTGCCATTTTTTTGTATTGAGTATTTTCTTTTTTTAAAGTTTGTTTTGATAACTTAGTATAGTTATTCATTTAAATAAGTTATCTTGTAGAAATTTTAGAATACATTTTTAAGAATCTGCTCTTCCTAAAATCTAAAAATACAACTCTTTTGTTTGTTACAACATTTGTGGAAGACATTATTAAACCTTTAATCTCTATACTCCTCGAAGAGTGACCGTTACTGGCCACTGGGAAGTCAAATGTCTTCACCACCTCTGTTAAACTCCTTATTTCTTCACCATCATACTACAACAGAAAATTTCAGATGAAAGACATTACACAAATACAAAAGAGTTAAAACTTTATTACAAAGAATGGATTTATTTTGTATTTTTCAGGTAATAAGACTGATAAAAATCTCACCTGAGAAACCAATAACATTGGCTGTTGGTGATGGTGCTAATGATGTAAGCATGATACAAGAAGCCCACGTTGGCATAGGTGATTGACTTTTTTCTTATATTTTAAAGTGATATAATTACTTGGTAGTTTTGAATTTTCCTTTTTGTGAAGTACAATGTCTAGTGTTTGAATGGAAACAAATACGACAGAATATGATAGTATATCCCCATAAGAAAACAGTTATTACTTAGCCCACTACATCATTTTAATTCATAATTTTATTATTATTATTTAGCATACATGCACAATAAATTTATTGTTTACCCCATTTTTTACATTATTTTAATCATTTAATTAAAGGAAGTGTTATCACATTAGTGAATTTTTTCTTTGCTTATTCCTTTTATTAATAGAAGTAATCTTACTTTTACACCCCATTTTGTGACTGGCGAAGAACTTTTTACACACCATTTTGAACTCTAAAATTCTAACTTACATTCTTATTTTATAATTATTACTACTTTTATTTGTATATTCTGAGGATAATTTTAGAGAAAATTATATCAAACATTGGTAAAAACAAAAAATTTAATACTTTGCTGATTTTAATAATATATTATTTTCTATATTCTTCAGACCATACTGTAGTTACCCCTGAAAAATATTTTTCTTGCTTCCATGGTTATTATAGAATCATTTTATTGGATTCAGTGTACTATTATTGTATTATCAGTGCTCACCAGTTTAATTTAATCTACTCTGATCTGCCACTGTTATTTTATAAAGGAAGAACAAGAAAAGGAAGTATGAGTAGTATGTGTGTGGCTCCACTAAGGTTTAAAATCCTAGCATAAAGGAGAGTCTACCTTGTCCAGGAAGAGTCTTCATGATATGTTGTGATGGGTAGAGTTTTGGGCTGATAGTTTTCATTTATCTTTTAAAACCAACCCTCTCTCTTTGGGATAATAAATACTCGTTTTAAAATGTCAACTTTCTTTCTAGTTTCTAAACTATTTCCAATAAATCTCAATCGTAATTTTTAAATAATTTTATACTACATATTAAGTTTATAAAACTGATTTAAGGACTGTGGAGATGACCTGGTGGGTAATATGCTTCTTCCTAGGCAGTTAGCACGTGAGTTCAGATCTTTAGTACTTAAGTAAAAGCCAGGCATAGTGTGCATCTATACTGACACCAAGCGTTTTCTTTGCCTACCTCATTAGAACATTTTTGTGATTTGATGACAAAAAATTTAATATAAAAAATAATTTTTAAAAGTAGCTTTGAGATACCCCTCAAAATGGGATTTTTAGTATTTTATTTATTTTGAGACACAGTCTCACTGAACATCACTGAACAGCTCTGACTGGCTGGGAACTGACTATGTAGATCAGGCTGGCCTTCAATTTACAGAAATTTTTCTGCTGTGGCAACTGTTCTTCCTCTTTGGAAACATAAAAGGTTAACCTAAAGTTAAACAAAAGACCAGCAAAAACAGAAAACCAACAAGCACTGGGGAGTTGATGTGGATCGAAAGGAAAAGGTGCTCAGGTTTATTGTGCCTTGACAGCAATGAGAAACTACAAAACATGGAAAGTGTATTTCCTTCTAGATGAGACAGAAGTTAGAGTCTGGAGTGCCCAAAGAAGGCATATATCAAGGAAGCTCATAGAGACCTTGAGAATCATTAGACTTCTGTAGGATATACAATGGAATGGAGAGCTGAGCCAATCTTACCTTCATTATCTCTAAGATCCTGATGTTACTCTTTCACAACAAAATACTTGTTAGCAGGAGTATTTGACTATGATAACTATAGCATACTTGAGCAGAAAAGTTAAAAACTCTTAATTTTAAAACCAAACAATCTTTGTGTTTGTGCCTGCTGTATGAAGAGTCCTGGTGATTAAAAACAAAAACCAGGTCACTTCCACATAGCCCTGTATATATATATATACACACCAGCCTCATTTGATGATTTTATTTAGTAGCTGTGTCCTGGTAAATATGATTTTTGTAGATTATTTATTTATTTAAATTGTTGGAAGTGGTATAAGAAATATTTTGGAAAATGTTGCATTTTTCAGGGTATTCCTAACTGCAAAGTGTTCCCGCACATGGATAATAGATGGTAAATGCCGGGTTCTAAGCTTTCTCCTGAAAATAAGGGGCTGAGGTTGGCACTTCTAGTCACTATCTGATATTGGCATTTGGCTGTCTACCTTGGAAGTACTGATGTGGCTGAGCTGTGTCTAGATGCTGTTGGGATGTTGGTCCCCAGCCAGAGTCTGTCTTCTGCTGAAGGCTGTTTGTAACTGACTAGCCTTGAGACTCTGGCTTCTGTCTCTGTGACTCAGATGAGCCTGGATCATCCAGTGTTGGGTCTTGTCTTGTTGCTGGAGGATTTTAGCATCTATGTAAACCTTCACAAAAACCTTTGATTTTACTAATGGCTCTCAAATGCAATGCCACACTTGTTTTGACTATCCTGTTTTATTTTTTTAATTAGTTTTATTTAAGAATTTTCAACAGAGACAACTCATTAAAAATAATAATAAAACACCCACAGAACATACACATAGGACACAGAACTGCAGCAAATAGCATTCTTATGAGCAGCTAGCAGACATAAGAACTTCTCCTTTTCTCAGAGACACCTGAGCTCACTGGTGAACTCTGCTTCCAAGTTTTCTTGCAGAGGCCACCAGGAGCTCAGTCCTTGTTCACAGTCCACCAGCTTCAGTTCAAGTTCATTCCTACACTTGCAGATCAGCAGTAGGGAACACAAGCTTAGGACATTCATAGCAGGAGACATGGGGCAGGGACATACAAGTGTTTCACTGAGCACATTCACCTAAAGAGGGTTTTCTAAGCATAAAACTTGTCTTCCAACAGATGTGAATGTCTTTTGATGTAAAAACATTTGTACATTTTTTTGTTGTCTTCTTCTTTGCACACTTTCTCACCAAAGCCACAGCATTGAGTGACACATTTTTCCAAGTTAAAAAATATCCATCTTGCACCACCAAGTCTCTGCACCTGTTCTTTCCTTTTCTCGCTCATACTGTCCTTTCATGCCTACCATCAACACTGCCATCATTCCTGTTCTTGGTGGACAGTAAGTATCAAAGCTATGAGGCAGCTAGGTCCCAAACAGCCGAGCTGCTTGTGATGCCAAAACGCAGCCCTGGAAACACTAGGGGGTGAGCCCTCCCCACACCCATTCTGAACAGCCTAGAGTCTAGGCAAGTGTGACTACCATCTGCATATCCACTGGCTTGGCTTTCTGTAGTCTGCCTTTCCTTAAGAGGAAGAAGAACCTGACTGCTCTTGATATCCAGCTGTAGCCAGAAGATCCAGGCCCTAGGGATTAGGCCAAGTGATGCTGCCTTGGAGCTATGGTGCTGGTGGCTACTATGGGAACAGAAACCCTCCTAGGCCCTGAGGGTCACACCTATATTGTGATTATCTGCCTATTTCCCCAGAGTTCTGCAGCTTGAGTGTCCTGGGTTGCTGTGACATAGTGGGTGTTTTGTGACTGAATTCTTTTAGTATTATAATATGTAAGTGAGGTTTTTGTACACCTCTATTTTTATCATAATTTACTTCTGTACCTAAACATAGATTTAAAACTCCCACCATCCTCAGTGTCTGTTATATTGTTGCTTTGATTCTTGTCCTCTGTGGTCCAGTACTGTCCTGAGTGTAATAGATTGTGTGCGCATCTCCATTTACTTAAGTGCTTCTGGAAGGACATCTCTGTCATTCATTCTTGAACTTTATTTTTCTTTTAAATGGGCCCTGTCTGGCCTTGAACTCTCTTTGTGAACCAGGCTGTCCTCAAATACACAGAGATCAACTTTCCTCTGCCTTTGCCTCCTGAGTGCTAGGATCAAAGTGTGCACCACCACAATCCCCACTGTAAATTTTTTAAAAGAATGTTTTTACTCTTGAGAGCAAAAACCATCTTGTTTTGTAGTTTTGTATGTATGACCCTTTGGGGTTTTTATTAAATGAATAAGCCAAGCTCTGTACATACACATGCTCACGAATGTTTTGTGATTGGTCTCTCATTATTTTAAAATATAAACAAATTGTTATGAAAGTGTATATATTTTTAAAAGAAGATTTATTTTCCAGATAAAACAATGCATTGCTTTCAGGGTGTACTTTTTTTTTAACATCTTATTTATTGAATATTTATAGAAAAATCTATTTTTTAACTTAAAAAATTAGTTATACATTTAGTTATACATCATAGCTTTAAAATCATAAAGATATGCTTATTTGTATTGGGTTCAAATTCCTGAATTTTAATCTTTTCATAATCTAGAACTGGTGAATTTAAAGATGTCCTGGAATTTAGCACTTTGTGCTTATCAGTGTGTGATTGGTGCCTCTACTAGAGCTGAACATTCCAATATTATCTTTATATTTAATGTCATCTGATTCTTTGAAAATTGATGTTGCATGCCTGGTATATATTGAGGCTTTATATTAAGCATATTTAAATAGAACAGCCTTTTGGATAGCTGGTAACCTCTATTAGGATTTAGTACTATAGAGATTATAAATAGTTCAGTGTTATATATTGTGAAAATTACACGTTATCAGTGAACTTACATTTTTGTCTTCTTTACTGCAGGAATCATGGGTAAAGAAGGAAGACAAGCTGCAAGAAACAGTGACTATGCAGTAGCTAGATTTAAATTCCTCTCCAAATTACTTTTTGTTCATGGTCATTTTTATTACATTAGAATAGCTACTCTTGTACAGTATTTTTTTTATAAGGTGAGTTCTGTTGGATTATAAGAATCAGTTATTAATATTTTAACTTGAAATTACAATTTCAGAATGTTACAAGCATTTAAATATTTCGTAAAATAGTTTATCAATAGCCTCTGAATCCAGTTCTGAGAACCATCTTCAGGGTTCAGATAGAATGCTACAGCAAGCAAAGGAAACAACCTAAGATATCTGAGCTCACACACCTCTTCTTCTTAGCATCTCTCTTCATTCTGCTGTTTTCTCTCCAGTCCCCCAAGTTTTCCATTTATATACACATACAACAGCAATTCTCTGGCCAAAGCAAGTTCACAAGGCTTGCATTTTATCAGGGTCAAAAAACAGATGTGAGCTACACAACACAGTAACTGTCAGCTTTCTTTATGGCTCAAGGTAGGAGTGACTAGTAAAAAGCCCTAGTGAACTCTTCAAGGAGAAAGGGTCAATAAAAAGGGGCCTTAGATCAGTAGAAGAATCTAAGAAGGGAAAGAGGAATCCATGTACTATTCTACATTCCTAAGTGTGACTAGATGGAGAGGGCACACTGCCCAGTGAGACAGACTTTGAGATATGGGTCTTTTGTCAGCTAGACGTGGCAAGTAAAGGATTGGCATGCTTTTCTTACGTTACTTTGTGTAATAACCTTGGTTAGACATCTGTGACTCTGACCTTGTACATAGCTCTAAGGTTTTAAAATTATGATATATTTACAAAGGCCTTTAGTTGGGGCTGGAGAGATAGCCTTGGTGGTCAAGAGCACTGACTGCTCTTTCAGAGAATCTGGGTTCAGTTTCCAACACCCACAGGGCAGCTCACAACTGTTGGTAACTACACTTCTAGGCGGGGATCTGACACCTTCATGCCAATGCACATAAAAAAAAAAAGTTAAATTACTTTTTTTAAAAGCCCTTAGTTTAGTTTGACCTTGCTTTGAGGTAAAAATGAGCTAATTGTGTACAATTTGTCTTAGAGTGAGGAGAGATTGTTATCTTCTTGACTTAGTCCAAGTAAAAGGAACAAAGCAGACTTTTAAATGTCTATAGTCCATGTGGGACAATAGATCTAGCTTAGAAACATATCCTAGTATATTTTATGTATATCAAAATTATATAGATTAAGGAAAAGTCATCCTAACCCTAACCCTTCCTGTGTTGTTGTTTGTTTTGCTCTTTACTCTTTCAGAGGGCCTGCCACCCAATTCCCAAACAAGTTACATCTGGAGGTTTTCATCTTAATTATAAATGCTCAGACTTAGCTTGACTTGTTTCTTAACTTTGGCCAGCCTTCCTTAACTTTAAATTATCCCATCTATCTTTTGCCTTGAGGCTTTTCCTTTTCTATTCCTGTATACCTTTGTTTGTTTTACTCCATAGCTTGCTGTGTGGCTAGCTGTGTGGCTGGCCCCTGGAGTCTTTCTCCTTCTCTTGCTTTTTTTTTTTTTTTTTTTTTTTTTTTTTTTTTTTTTTTTTTTTTTTTTTTTTTTTTTTTTTTTTTTTTTTTTTTTTTTTTTTTTTTTTTTTTTTTTTTTTTTTTTTTTTTTCTTTCCAGGTTTCTCCTTCCTTTTATCTATTATCTCTGCCTGCCAGCCCCACCTGTTTCTCTGTCATGCCTCACTATTGGCCATTAACTCTTTATTGAGCCATCAGGTGTTCTAGACATACACAGTAACACAGTTTCCCAGCGTTAAACAATTGCAACTAAACAAAAGTAACAAACTTTAATATTCTACAACACATATGTGTCCATAAGATTGAGATATGAGCATGAGATTACATGGAAATGTATGGCAGTGGGGAGATCTCACAGCTGTTATTGCACAAGTGAAATTGCAGATGAAAGCAACAGTTTTCAGAGTCAGTGATTTGCAGGCCTTGCTCATTGGGTTAACTCCATCAGAGAATGATTCCTCTGACGAGTTGACATCTGAATTACCAGTTGCTGTAAGCTGTAATTATGGGATGGCCCACAATAGGTGGTGACATTTGTTCCTAATAGTTTCTTACACAAAAATAACTTACACAAAAATTTGTTGCTGACCAACTAGATCACCCGGGGTAAGATTGCTTGAAAGGGCTATTAGAGCATTTTTGGGTCAAATGAGAGGGCTCAATGGGTGAAGGTACTTGTCACAAGTCTGACATGCTGAGTTCAAACCCAGGATCCCCATGGTTGAAGGAAAGAACTCATGTTGTCCTCTGACTTTCATATGTGTGCCATCTGCTTACTCTCTGTCTCTCGCCTCTCCCCTACTGTCTCTTATCTTTCACACACAATAAATAATACAAAAAGGAGAGAGCATACAAACACACACTGTTTGGGTATGTTCTCTAACCTTATAGTATGTAAATTTATCAAGCATCAAAATACACTTAAAATGCATTCTATGCAAATTCAAATAAAAAATGTAATTTGCTTAAAGCTATTAAGTATTGGTCTAGTAAATGTAATTGAACCTCTAATTTCATGGTGTCATAGCAGAGCTCCTTAATCTTTAGTTGCAAGGGTAGCCCTGTGGTAAACCAGTAAATGCATAAGCCTCTCAGGTACAGAGCGTTATTGTATTTGCATAACAAAATAGATTATAACGTTGAAATAGTGTTCTGTCATTGGACCCTTTCAAAGAAGATGTGATTCAGTAGAACCCATATTTTACTGTGGCAAATAAATATTTACCACACCAGCATATCTTATGTTGTATATGTTCCTGTAATTAATAGTTGCAAGCTGATAGGACACAAATATGCATATTACCATGAGATGATGTGACAGTTTTCTTCTAGCCAACTGTTCTAACTTTCATTAGATAGGAGTAGATTGGATGTTTCTATAGGGTGATCAGGAATGAGGCACTTCTGCCTTGTTCTAGCTTCACTTGTTATGAAAACTACTGAGATAGAAAGATGTTATGATAGTCCTGCTTATGTGCTTTATATAGTTTGACAATATAGATTGTTACAGCCCTGAAATATAAGCAGCTATTATATATTATATCTTTGATACAAATTAAGAGTTAAAGAAGTTAGCTTTTACTAGAACTGATGAGAACTAAGAATTTTTATTATAATGTCTGTATGATTCATTATGCAGCTTCTAGACATGATTTAGTAAAATGAGAATCCTATATTCTCATTTTCCATGGGCCTGTCTTTAGAGAAAATGCATCTTACAGTATTAACTTAGATTCTTTAGTAACCACTTTAAGACTTCTTTCTCTTTAGTTATAAATATTTGAATCACTTTGCATTTTTCTTTTCAGAATGTGTGCTTTATCACACCCCAATTTTTATATCAGTTCTACTGTTTGTTTTCTCAACAAGTAAGTAAAACAGAAGTTTGTGTTTACCCTTTTAGAAAGGTAATGTGTTATTTAAATAGGCTTGTTGTTATTGTGTAAGTAACTAGATATATTTACTTAATCCACCTAACATTTGTAATATTTATTCTGACTTCTAATGAATACAAAATATATGTTAATTGTGGACTCTCTCAAACTGAAAAATTTGACATTAACTTTCTTTATTGTGTGTGTATTTATTTATGCAAGGTTTTATGTAGCCCAAGATGGCCTCTTACTGTGTAGTCAAGAGTGAGTTTGGTGGTCCTCTTGCCTCTGCTTTTCAGGTGGTAGGATTGCAGGGGAGAGTTACCATCACCGCCACTCACCTCTGCTTCCAGTTTATGTATTGCTAAGTGTTAAACTCCAGTCAAAGACTCTTAATAACTGACTCACCTTTCCAACTGTGATAACTAATTTTACCTATTTGTGGTATTTCTGTAGACTTGGTAGTAAGTCAGACCAAGGACTTAATAGAGGTATACTTAATTATTTTTATTCCTGATTCTGAAGTTTTAAAAATTTGGTGAGAGCCTTAGTGATTTGGTTCAGGGATTATATAGTCTCATCTCAAAAACTGGCTTTACATGATTACTCTTTCACTTAGTTAACTATGTATCTTAAAATGATTGCTACATTTTTCTAATATTAAGTTAATGGTTAAATGCACGAGTTCCTCTTCATATAGCTTTTCCCCCTATTTACAGTGCAGACCTTAATTTTTAAATGGCTTCATAGACATTGATTACTGCTAGGAGCTTACCTGAATCAAATACTTTAAGATCATATGACAATGGGAACCTGGTGTATTTTGACTGGATTTTTAAAGAGACAATATTAAGTATCTTTATTACAGTTTATATGCTGTGAATAAGCATCATGACCAAAAGCAACTGGGGAAGGAAAGTGTTCATTTTATTTTACAGCTCTTAGGCCACATTCCATCCCTTAGAGAAATCAGGGTAGGAACTCTGTGGCAAGAAGTGAAACAGAGGCCATGGAGAAGAAATACTGCTTATTGCCTTGTTCATTCATGGCTTGCCCAGCCTGCTTTGTTATATAACCCAGTATCACCAGCCCAGGAGTGCCACTGGCCACAATGCCTGGGCCCTCCCACAATAATCATTAATCAAGGTGGTACTGCCTACAGGTCAATATAATAGAGACTTTTTTTCAGTTAAGATTTTCTTCTCCCAGATATGTGTGCTTTGTGTCAGGTTGACAAAATTCAATCAGCTCAAAGACAATAGGAACTGTGTGTGGACTAAAGGCAAAGAGCTAAAGCATTAGTACCAACGGTAACAACTAAAATACTTAAGAGGAAGATAATATCATCAAGGACTTAAGCCACTTTAAACAAACAAACAAAAAGCTTCCTTCCATTGGGGGAGAAAAAAGGTTTCAGTACTATAAGTATTTGAGAAGAAGGTAGGTGGGGAAAGGAAAGGATGGGAAACTGATGTATAGCCCATCAAGGGAACTACCCAGGATTATAATATGCATATAGGAGGACTGTAAAACTGCGTCACACTGACCAGACTGTAGAGTCATGAGATGGAGATCCAATTTACTACATTATGAGAAAAAAAACTAACAGCAATATATTTCAGTACCACATACAACATAGATCTAGGAACAGTATAGGTTCTATAATAAAACAAATCACATTTATTAATTGGAACTCTTTAAAATAGATTTGGTATAAGTTGAAAAAAATTAAAGTACTTATTTTTAATATTTCTTCATTATCATATGAACAACAAAAATATATAATTTATAATCTCAAAATTCCTCCAATTTATTTCTCTTTTTAGACACTGTATGACAGCGTGTACCTGACTTTATACAATATCTGTTTTACTTCCCTACCTGTTCTCATATACAGTCTTTTGGAACAACATATAGACCCCCATGTATTACAGAGCAAGCCTACCCTCTATCGGTATGTATTTCTGATATTGGATGTGTCTTAATATAAATATGAAAGCGTGATTGTTGCAGGACTTAAAGTTTTTCAGTATTAAAGAGCAGTTTCCCAAAAATTTCTGTTGTTTTTTAGGATTTAACACTTTCACCCTTGGACTATTATACACAGTATTTTATTCCATGTATACAAGAGAAGTTATTCATTTGTTAATAGTATCTAGAGTTTTCTTTAAAACTCTTGACTTGAAAAAAGGTTCTAGTATTCCACAATTTATTAGTGTTAATCAAAGTTAAGTGCAAGTGAAGTTTTTACTTTTTCCAGAACTCCCCCCAAACAAAGTAATCCTAGAGATGGAGCCTGTCAGACCCAGTGATTCTCATAAATGTTGTAGAGGCTGCAGAGGTGCCAGCTACAGTGTGGAGCAGCTTGCTGTAGTTTCTCCGGATACCTAGGCCAGGCTATTGTTCTCATACGATTAATTTCTAAGAAGAAGGTAATGAGCGTGGTGCTGACTCCAGCTTACATCCCACCAAAGAGATCATCATAGCAGAGTGACTAGAAGAGATCAGATATAATACAATCAGTTTTCACAATTACACCAAAGTACTATGCCTTCCTATTATCAAATGAAAAGCAATTGGAATTTATGATATGAACTCTGAACTGTTATAAAGATACATGCTATTATTAGAAATTGTTGTTTGCAAATGTAGGCTTATTCTTTATGTGGTATTTCTTAGCCATATTAAAATTTGATCAATTTAAATTAATTGTCTAGAAGATTTAAAAAGTGAATCCTAATGTGTTCCTCTTTCTTTTTAAAAATAATTGTAGGGACATTAGTAAAAACCGTCTCTTGAGCATTAAAGCATTTCTTTACTGGACCATCCTGGGTTTCAGCCACGCTTTTATTTTCTTTTTTGGATCCTATTTCCTTGTGGGAAAAGATACATCTCTACTTGGAAATGGCCAGGTAAAGAAAAAAATTAAGAAAGCTTTAAAAATGTTAACAACGTTGAAAAAATGTAAGCTTAAATCATTTTTCTTCAGCCCAATTCCCCCTGCCTCACCTGTAGCCAACATGGAGAGAGCTGGTCTTTATGAGCCTAATCTTCAGTCTCAAAAAGAAGTCATCAAATGTGACTTATACAATCAAAATGTCTCCATTCTTTCTAGGGAAGTATAACAGCATGTCTTAAGTAAAACCGAATCCTTAGGGTTAGGACATGTAGTTCTTACCAGAGGTCAAAGTTGCCTGCTTATATATCAGAGTACTTGTCATCATGTCCCTAAAGAGACTGGAACACCAAAATTTCAGTTGATACCATTGATTTTTGGAATTTCTAAGTCTACGTATTTAAAAGATTGAAAAGTAAGCATTGGTTCAATATGATTTCTACAGTTTTATATCTTCTTAGTTACTACAAGGTACCCTCAAAGGATTGTTAATTGCTGTTCCATTGTTAATAATCACATGTATTTACTATTTACCTTTTATATACCAGAAACTTTATCCTTTTTACATGCTTTAAATTTTGCTAACATCTGTGAGACTTACCCTCTTTTTACAAATAATGTGAGAGTCAGGGAGCTTAAGTAATTTGTCAAGTAGTCATTGTTAGAAATGTATACATTAAAAATCAAATCAGCTTTTTACATAAAAGTCTAAATGAGTGTCAAGATTATGACTGCTTTGTAAATTAAATTCATAGGTACTACATACTCATGGTCTTAATATGAAAATAAGATTTTGATATTCTTTTGGGAACCTTTGTGGAATGGATTTTGTAGGTTTGAACTATAAAGATCAAAAATACTTGTGGTAAACATTACTTGCAGTCACGTTCCTTTTTTTTTTTTTTTTTGATGTGGGATTATTTGTAGAATAGTTCCATTGGGTCCCCCCCCCAGATACTACTTTTAAGTTTATTTTATTTTATTTTTTACTTTTTGCTTACTAAATTTTTCTATCCAGATATGTGGTAGCAAATGTTCCACTATAACTTCTGGTTAGAAATGTTTCAGAAAACAACTGTGGTCAAGCAAGGGTTTATTATTATTTTTACAGGGAGGCAGGAATGAAGCAGTCATAGCTATATCATTCTAAATAAAAATAGTCTGTGATACACAGTTCTGAATTCCGAACCATCTTTGGATTTCTGCTATTATTTGGTATTATTTATAAAGTCATTCATTATCCAGAATATTTACCATAATAAGGCTTCATTATTTTTGTCCTCATACTTGTAATTTTGTTAATATTGTCTATGTTCATGTGTGTATTTGTCTTAAATAATTTAGGTAATTTTTTGTAAAGAGTAAAATTACTTTTACCTTACAGTGGAATTAACATGTTGATAAATATATTACACTAGTTTTTTTCTTGTGTTTAGATGTATGGAAACTGGACGTTTGGTACTTTGGTCTTCACAGTCATGGTTATTACAGTCACAGTAAAGGTATGCTGCTATATTAGAAACCTGTCCACACTTTGTCTGTATATCTCATTCACTTCATCTTTTAGCTCTGCATATATAGTTTCCCTTTGGCTTTTCAATAGTACATGGTTTCACTAAATTGTAATCATTCATTTAAATTTTTCTATAAATTCTCTTTCTTGTTCAAAAACTTCATATGGTTTTCGTTGCAAAGCACTGAAATTTTGCTTCACTATGTATCATCTAAAATAATGGTTTATTTTGTACCATAGAGTTGAGGTAATTTCATCACATGATATTTCAATTCTCCTTTTCCTCAGAAGGAAAATATTACACTATCTATGGAGATTTTTTTATTAATGCTGTGTCTCCTAAGGCTCTATGCCATGGGGATAAGAATTTCTGGATATCTATAATTGATATGTATAATTAGGTTTTATCTAGAAGTTAACATAAACTATTATATTGCTAAGACTTTTTTTTTTTTTAGATGGCTTTGGAAACTCATTTTTGGACTTGGATCAACCATCTTGTTACCTGGGGATCTATTATATTTTATTTTATATTTTCTTTGTTTTATGGTGGAATTCTCTGGTGAGTGGTTGATTATACTGTGTTTTAATTATGTTGACTTAAATATAGTAAACATTTATTATGATGGGTTCCTTAATAACCAAATTCTACCTCTCATACTTTTAGACACTACATTGGTAAGTTTATTCCTTTGAGTTGATCTTCACAATAATCCCACTTTCTTCATTTTTCTACATGAAAACTGAGCCTGTTGGTCACAGAAGTGAGAACGGAAGAAAGTTAGGCTGTAAACCATTTGTCTGACTTCATAGTGTTGTTTATACTAACCATATTATTTTTAAATTATTTTCTTATATATGTAATAATTCATAGAAGGAAAGCCACTAGCTTTTTATTGGTAACATCTCTCTCAAAGGTTAATAGTATGCTTCATTTTCATTAAATGTAGATTATTAGTAGGCTTTTTGAAAGATTAATAATTATGCTTCCCTAAGGTTTTTTGGTATGTGATGGTAGACTGATATGTTTCTTTTGGAGAGCATATATATTACATGTGTCTGTTGTGCCTTAGGTCCACTTACCAGGCAAAACTTTCTAAAGGTAAGCACAAAGAACTTGAGTTGACTGATCATTAATGTCCATAAAAGATCACAAAAAAACACACTTACACATTGTTTGTCTTTAAACCTTTTCCTACTTGTTTCTTTCCCCTATAGTCTCTTGAAGTTGATAGATAGAAAAACTCAAAAAGAATACCTTCATAGTACCGTGATCTAGCATCTCTGAGTGTGTTTATAAAGAAAAGCCTAGCTTTCAGTCTGACATTTGAATAACCAGGACATTGGTGGTTGTGTTGTGGTGGTGGTGGTGAGACCCAAGTGGATATCAGAAAACATCTTTACAGCACCAGTTCTCACATTTTACCTTTATTGGGTTTCAGGAAGAGAACTTGAGTTGTCAGGCTTTGACAACAAGTGCTTTTACCTGGCTAAGCTATCTCACTGTCCCAGTTTGTTCTTTTTTCTAATCAGTAGAAGGTATTTTCTTACATAGTATTTCTTGGTCTCTTACTTCTATAGTTTAAATTAGTCTGTTCATTATTTTTTTATAACTTGCCAGGAAACTAGGGTTATCTAGTCAATAGCTTGCCATTCTCCTATTAATAAAAAAGTATAATAGTTAAAAATAATTAAACTGGATTTTCCATTTTAATACAGTCTATCTCATTAGTTTCTTTTAGTTTATTTTAGAAAATTTTCCTGGCATTCTTAAAATGGTTATTTTTAGTTGTTTGAGTTTTTGTGGTGTCTTGATTTAACTCTTTGATTTTTATTTCACTTGTTTGTTTCTAAAGCAATGTCTCTCTATGTAGGTCTCAAGGTTCTGCCTATTCTTCCAAGTGTTTAGATTATTGGCATATGATACTACACACAGCCAGTGTTCATTTTTAATGAGTCTCCTCTTTTTCTTTGCAGGCCATTTTTGGGGTCCCAGAACATGTACTCTGTATTTATTCAGCTCCTGTCAAGTGGGCCGGTGTGGTTTGCCACACTCCTCATGGTCGTTACTTGTCTGTGTCTTGATGTTGTGAAGAAAGTGTTTGATCGACAGCTTCATCCAACAAGTACAGAAAAGGCACAGGTTGGCACTTGTCACGTCAGTAACCCTTTCATTAGAATAATTAGTAATGAGTAAATACAACTATAAATTTCTTTTGTCAGCAAATACCTACTTTCATATAAAAGAATTTTTTGTATTTTTAAGTGTGGTACTTTTGTTTTCTTACTTTTTCTAATAATTTTTATGGCTGCTAGTAATTATAATTTAAATGTTTGAATATCAAACTATCAAGTTATTTCCAAATGAGAAAAGTGCTAAATCCACTTCAAATGCCACAGTATTGCATCAGCTAGCTATGACTAAGGTATATAGCCATGTTTTTAAACTAAAGCAGACATTAACAATATGCTAATGATTAGGGATGTGATATTTGGGGACTGATATCCTATTAGCTACCAGCTATGTCACATGGTAGCACGCAGGTTCCTCATTAGTAAAACTATGATAGAAATATCTTTTATTTCCTTTGCAGTGAAGATTAAATAAAAGAACGTTCAAACACAGTGAATGCTAAAGAAATGGTTCCATTGGTCACATCAGCATTTACTTATCACTTACTAATTTCGCAGTATAACTAGTGAGTGTGTATTTGGTGCAGAATAAAATGGTGAGGATGGGAGTATTACTCTGTCATCTTGACTTTTCAAAGGTGCTGAAAAAAGTTGCATGATTTCTATGTATGCCTTTGTGTATGTATGCATTAGCAGGAACAGAATTCCATTATATATTATTTAAATCTATATCAGAAAGATTTATCTTATTTTTAACCTTCAGAAGTAAATATTTATTGTCAAAGTGTTACTTTTAATTTGTTTATTATATTTGTTTAGCTTTTCACATAAAAGATTTTGTTTTTAATTTTCAATTATATATATGTATATATATATACATATATATATATATATATGTTTGGGGGTTATGTGCACATGAGTTCAGGTGCTATTGGAAGCCAGAAGAGGAAATTAGATCTCCTGGAGATGGAGTTAGAAGTGGTTGTGAGCCACTCATAGTGAGTACTGGGAACTGAACTCAGTTTCTCAGCATGAGAAGTATGGGTACTTAACCATCGCTCCAGCTCTGTTTTCTAGACTTTTATGGAGGATAGTTTGTCTCACACTCTGGTCTATATTATATTTCTCCCAGAAGTTATATGTAACAACATATTAACATTTATTTGCATTTGTCTTTAATTGTTCTATGGTTTGAAAGCTTCAAATGTATTTACATAGAGATTGCTTACTGATCCAAAGGTATGATATTACTTATGTCTAAAAAATACCCCATATACTTATTTTAACATAAGTTAAAATTTATTAAAAGGGAAATTTGCACCAAATCATTTTATCATATGTGAAGTCAGAAGAATTTCATTTTGCTCTATGAAAATTGGTATCCAGTGATTAATTGGTCTTCTAGCCTGCTGCTGTCATTTTATGTTTTTTCTTCTCTTTTCTTTTTATACTGGGATATCATATCACAAATGTGATATTATTTTATTTTTTGCTGTAAGCAGTAATCATTTCAGCCTCTACTGTCACTTCTGATGTCAAATGATGAAGAAATGACTACTAAGTTGTCATACCCTATAACAAGAAAAGTCACACCAAAGGGAAGGCTGCCAGCATTCAGTCTGTGTGTTTTTTCTTTAGAATAAGAATGTTTTTAAGGCCAGCATTCTACAATATATCAGTTGTATGTGTGTGCCATGCATATTTTCTGCTCTTGTGGGAACAGGTGTTTGGTATTTACTAAGTTTGTCCTGTGTCTGTCTCCTAATAATGAATACAGCTCACTGACATGTGTGTGTCCCATCCCTTTTCTGTCCATTTATAGATGTACTCCAACACAGTTGCTTTAAGTGACGAGTTCATCGCTCTGCAGCCTTTGTCGAGGGCAAGGAATCAGCTGAGCAAACTTAGGTAGAGTAGGAGTAGAACCTTGTAACCCTTGTGCATGCCAAAGGTCAAGCAAATAATATTCACAAGATGGGCAGATGCATCGATAAAAAGTCAAGCACTTTTGTTAGCACAGCTCTGTCTCTAATTTGACCTTAATTAATATGTCTATTAAAATTTTAAAATGATATCTGTTCCTCTTGGAGAAGAAAATTAAGATGGAAATTAAACATGAGGACGGAGAAATGTTCCTTGTTACATATTTTTACACCTCTATTTTCTAGCATAATTCTAATGCTTCTGCTTGTCATAGTCATATGTAAGAATGCTCCTGCATGCTGAACAATTAATACAAAGTTATTACAAAGTTTAAACTTAAGTTGTAATTACTTGGAAGTGAGTGTTGCCCTTTTTTTTGTCTTGCCTTAATCTGTGATATAAATACATGTGCGTGTGTCTTTGTATACTATAGTGACCACATAAGTATCTCATATTTTTGCTGTTCTTTACTGCTTCTATAAACTGAAATACGTATTTTAAATATCTTATATTTAACTCTATCTTCACAGCCATGTCAATTTAGAAATTCACAAAAAGCAGCCACTAGTCTTATGTTGTCTTTTGACAGAAGGAAATGAAAACTGAATCCTACAACTTTTGATAACAGGACATGTCCAAAATATATATACCTATATGTTTGCTTGTTTTTGTTTTGAAACAGGGTCTCTGGCTATCCTGGAACTCACTATGTAGACCAGGCTGGCTTCAAACTCACAGAGATCCATACCTGTCTCTGCTTCATGAATGCTGGGATTAAAGGCATATGCCATCACCCTGGCAATTATGTATACTTTAAATTATTTTTTATCCTCAAAATTTGTAATTTGTGTGTATTCACTTGATCAAATGAATAGCTTTGATATAACACTATCTGACCTTCAGATGACACAGGTTATAATGTAAAAGGTGTTTTAAAGTTTTACTAACCTTTTTATGTTTATTATTGGCTATAAATTTCTTAGATGTTTTACTTTGAATCATAACTATAATGATTATGTATAGCAAATGACTGGCAAGCCATTTTTCATATTTACAAGATTTAAAATATGAAAGTTGAATCTTTACTTTTGTTTGAGGCAAATATGTATATACCACTTTTATCAATAGCTGATTTTCTATAATCAGTACCTATCTATCTTATATTTGAGGAGCTGCCAGTAGGAGAGTTTATTATATAAAAGAACACTGGCCAGCTCATGTTAAGGGAAGATAACTTGCATTGTGATTAATCATATTGTTATATATTTGTAGCTTTACGTATTTTGGCTTAAATCAAGCCCCCTTTTAAAAAACAATACTAGACATAAAAGAATGAAGAAAAATTATAAAGAGATCTCAGGCATTACAATATTATAATAAACTAGTAATATTAGCATTCCTCTGAAAGAATACAATGAAAGCAGGATCTCTGGGTCAGATGTCACAGAGGAAGGACTGTTGCTGTCCTCACAACCCAAGTGCTGGTACCCTACTTGCTCCTTCTAGTGTGTTGCACCACACATCCAACATGTCACCTTCCTACGAGTTACATAGCACATGGATGTTTTTAACAGAGTTAACTTAAAATCAGCAACAAAGAGAAACAAGAAGATGCCATTCTCAGCCATAGCCAGACAGAAACAAGTTGGCCTTCCCTGGGCTGGAGAGATGGCTCAGTGGTTGAGAGCACTGGCTGTTTTTTTCCAATGACTTGGGTTCAGTTTCCAACACCCACATGATGTCTCACAACTGTTTGTAACTCCAGTTCCAGGGTATCCAACACTCGCTTTTGGCATCCATAGGCACCAGGCTTATACATACATGCAGGCAAAACACTCATACACATAAAAAAATACTTTTTTTAAATTGACATTCTTTAAAGAAATATTTCAACTTAATTTTACTAACAAGTAAACCATGCCCTCTTTCCATATTTGTTGTTTATGGGCCATGTGACCCTTCTGCTCTCCAGTTCTGTTAAAATAGATCAGTGTTCCGAGGTGAGAGTGTATGGGTGAGAAACCAAATGCTAAGTCTTGATGGCCTGAATTTTACAGAAAAAATAACATTTAACTAAAGGAAACTTGGTTTTTACTAGGCTATGTGCTCCTAAGAGCTTTGCACTAATGGCTTCATATGGTATGATTTTCTGTATTCTTCAAGAAGCTCCTTGGGTCTCTGTCCTGTGACAGTAACTGTGCCGTTATGTGAACTTTTGTCTGTGCCTCACAGATTGTAGACCCAACCTACTGCTTTGATTTTAAACTATATACTGTGAGATTATTATTCTGAATATAAGACTCACTGCTTTTCTGTCCTTCTAGATGGAAGAAGATAAGGGTTCAGTCGGCTCAGCATATGAATTTGCTGAAAGCCAGCACAGAGGGGAGGACAGTAGGCACCTGCTAGCTGAGGCTTGCAGCCAGCAGGACAGTGGTTGCGTGCACTAGGTAGTACTTTGCTGGGCTTTCTTGGGGACTCCTACACTGTATTCTCATGCTTGGGGTATGCCATGGAGAAACGGCATCACATTTTCATTTCACTGTACTGATTCTTCATTGTTTCACATATGTTGTTTTGGCTTAGTTCTTTTCCTTGTTTGTATCCTTTAATATTTTTATGTTCATCCCTAAATTTTTTATTCATATTTGTTTGGATTTACAGTGATAAATTAAGCTTCACTGCAGATTCTATCATAGTAAGGTGTTCTTGCAGCCTGTCTTACATTCAGGAAGTTATTCTTTTCCATTTCTTTTGAAAGTATGTTATGCCTTATCATCTGTAAATCATTATCCCCTTTGAAGTGTAGTTGTGTGTGTTTTTATACATCTTAATGTAGAGACACTGAATTACTGAAATGTTTCTCTCTTTGGAGTTAAATAATCAAATGAGCAAGTGTGCTTAGACTGAGTGGCTAGTTTTCCATTAACTGGCATTCACAGACTAACCTCTTCGTAGTTATATCTTTGAACAAACATTAATTGTTAGGGGCTGCAGATGGCTCAGTGGTTAAGAACACTTGGTATTCTTGCAGAGGACCTGGGTTTGGTCCCCAGCACCCACATGATGACTCACAACCATCCTCAGGCATGTATTTACTACACACATATAGATGCAGACAAACCACTAACATGAAATGTGTAAATCTAAAAATATTAATTGTTATGGGAATAGTTTACTCCTCTTTTGAAAAACAAATTCAAGCTTTTTCTAGATATAATTGCGATATCAACATTTTGTTTTGTAATACTTATAAATCCTTCCACCAGTAATTCTATTTTTTCTTAATTGTCATTGTGATTTCTATTTAAGAAGATACCATAGTCTTATCTGGAATAAGCAAATAGAGAAAATTGAAGACAAAGCCACTTAGAGTATGTCTTTCAGCTTTCCTATAAATCAGATCATGGAACATATACAATAATTTGAAAATATGAATTATTCTGTGGGACATTTTAAAGTTAGATTTCCTCAATGAGGGCAGTTAATTAGTCTCAATTATTATCAGAAGTAGGAGTAGTAGTTATCGTAGTTGCAGTAGTAGTAGTAATAATAGTAGTAGTAGTAACTCAGAAGAAATTTAAATGAATTGTGAATTTCCATTTTGATTTGATACGTTTCAGAAAATTACATATTTATTTTTATTTTTGCATATGTGTGGTATGAATCCATATGTGGAGTATGTGTGCACATGTATGGGGTTGTTTAGGCATGTTTATGTGTGGAGGCTCTAGGCCAATCCTGGGAGTCATCTATAGTCTGTCTCTACTAAACCCAGCAGGGTCTTTCTCTCTCACAGTTTAATCTGGCATTTCCTGTTTGAACTGGTTTAGGTAGCCAGCTTCCTGTAGGAAAAGGAGCTCTGTCTCCACTTTGCCAGTGCTGGAGCCTGTCTAGGCTGCCATGCTCAGGGCTTTCTTTGGCTTCTGGGGCTCAGTGCAGTCTTCATGCCTGCACAGCAAACTGCCTGCAATGCGCTCTCCCCAGCTCCCAGTCAATGGAGCTTTGAATTATATGCTTACTTTTATGTTAAAATGAGGCTTGAGTGTGTATGTGTGTGTGTTTTTGTATTGTTTTGATATTTTTTTGCTCTACAAGATTTTTGTTTGTGGGTTTTGGTTTTTTTTTTTTTTTTTGAGAGGAAAAGAGGGAAGGAGAGAGAAAACATGAAGTTGAGTGCATAGAGAGGTGGGGGAAGATCTATGACGAGTTGGGGGAAGAGAAAGAACATGATCAAAATATATTGAATGAAAAAAATTCAGATTGTAGAATGGCGGGCTTAGGCTTCACTAGTTAAGGCTTATGCACATTCCTGGCACTCTAAAGGCTGTTTGAAGGTTCATTGGGTTAGTATTTGCCAAGTACATATTTGCCCATACAAACTCTTCTCCTTTTTAAAATGAAATTTTTATGTAAACATCTCACAGAACACAGTTAAAGCAATGGTGCATTAAACTAAGTCCTAAACCATGATATGTTAATTAAAGAATATATGAGGTTTGTTTTCTCAGTGCTTAGCAGAGTCCAGAGTTTGGGTGTGACAAGGCACTTACAAAATAAGAAACCCTGTTTTACTCCCACCCCCCGGAATGAGCAGGGGCTCCACACATGCATTTTGTAGGACACCACCGTTTTCTTGCTTTCAGAATATCAGGTTATTTATATTTCACATGTGTGTGTCTGTGCATTGTGAGTTTCCAGTGTCTCCTGTTACCATGCCCCCATGACACATGGTGATTCCCAACCTTGTAGGTGTTAACTTTACCAAATTTATTTTATTCTTTCTTATACATGATATTATATACATAAATGAAAGTAAATTCAAATGAGTTTTTTAACTTGAACTCAGAAGGTAGAGGTACATGGATTTTTGTGATTTCAAGGCTAGCCTGATCTACTCACTGAGTTCCAAACCAACCAGGACTACCTATCAAGATCCGTCTCAAAAACAGACCAAACAAACAAACAAACAACAAGCATACTCTTGATTAGCACAAGCAGGGTTGGGACTCATCCAGCCCTATCTATGGTCAGACCACTTACCTTCACTTTAATAACTAAAGTTGTTAGTAATGTGGGATTGTGTTATCTTGCTAAGCCTATTTATGCCTGAATCAATATAGACCTTAGAAATTGGATAAATTCAGTTTAAATCTTAATAGTACTATTAACTTGCTTGACAAATTTCCATCTATGTTCCACCTGTTCACTATTAAAAGATAAGTTGATCGTGGGCATAAGTAGGACCTTACAGTTGTTCAGCACAACTTAAAACCTTAAAAGGTAAATGAGTATGAAGTAGCTGTGTGTTGAGTAGTATTTGTTCCTGGCACATAAGAAACACTACTAAAGTTTTTATTATATTGTTGATCTTATTTTTACCAAATAGTATACACCTGCCAGATTATTTCCCAGTTTTCAAGATAGTTTATCCTCCACTGTTCTCAGTTGCTGGACATTTGTTCTTTAATCTTAATTGCAGGAGCATTACATCTAAGTGAAAGTTCAAGGTGATTTAGAGTTGTAGTTGACATAAGCTAACTTGACCATAGCAAATTAAATGGCAAAATAATAAACTTTTGCAGACTGAAATGCCCATCTACTCATCTTTATACCATTATTTATCTAGGCTTCTAATTAGAGCACACAGCTTTTAAATGCTTAAATATATGATTGTACTCCACAGTGTTCTGTACATTTTATATTGTAGTAAAACATATATGTTTGTATCAATCAATTTCAGTTTTAAAATGCTCATTTTGATTTCGTAATGGTTTTATGAAGTCCAAATCTATGAATAACTAACTTACGTTCTTCTGCAGGTTGCTGAAGCACATTCAAGTGTCAAGTGCTTGGATTCCATGTGCTGTTTCCCAGGAGAGACCCCATGCACATCTGTTGGAAGAATGCTGGAGCAAGTCATAGGAAGGTGTAGTCCCAACCATATTAGCAGGTGTGACATTTTACTACCTAGCCTTTGCTAAAGATGAGTGTCTTGTAAAGGGACAGAAAGAACCTACAGCTGCAGATGCCAATGAGTCCACTGGTTTTACCCAGTGAAGCAGAGAATTTGCTGTTGATTAACAGTAGCTTTGTGCAATGGTCCTTTGACTGAAAGGAAAAAAAGGCATCTTTGAGGAGACTCTTCATCAATTGAACAAAGTATTGGTTTTACGCTTCCTAAGATGTAGTGAATAGGAATGTGTATGTATGGTATTCTGCCCTGGAGTACTACTTTATTCATTATTATTGTATCTGTGTTCCTGTTTTATTCTCTTTAGGTGTTTGGTTTTTGTTGTTTTTCCTACTGCTTTTTGTCATTATAAAAGTAACCTCCACACTCAATGTCAAGCAGCTTTGCTTTCCTTACTCTCTACCTTTGATCTCTAGAGCTAGTCAGTATTCAAGGCTGCACAGGAGAGACCATTCTGTTCCGTGTTCCTTCCTAAATGAAGTTTTAAAACGAATTTTTATTTTTAAGTTTTCTTTACTGAGCACTTATTGTCCAATTAAAAGTTTATGTTAGAACAGGTTTTAATAATGCTTCTAATATTAACTTTGATAAATTATAGATCAGAAGTATTGGGGTTTATTTTTTTTCTTCCATTCTCAAGTCTATTTTTTTCAAGTCTATCTCTTAATTAAATTTAGCACAGCTTATTTTTGTGGATCACAGCCCAAAATTCTATTTTGGGATAAATAACATTTAAAAAATTTTTTATTTCTTTGTGTACTAATCTGAGATGCAGATGATTATTAGGTACTAGAGAATGAAATGGCCTCTGTGCTTGGTTACATACTTCTTCCCCAAGTCAAAGCAGCAACACACTGGGTGTTGGTAAAAGTTGTGATTGACACAGAAAGATGCTAATTTTCATTTTTCCCAGTGTGCCATGGGAATGTTAAATCAGTGGCTTAGGAGAGCCTGAGTATACCTAAAGGCTAAATGAAATGGAGAAGCATTGTTTTTGGTTAAATTACTTTTAATATTTGGTTAGCTTTATAAAAATAGCAGGCATATAACATGAAATATCATCTCTTGTGAACATGTTCTCAACTCACTTTGCATTTGTCTTTGCTGTGACTTAATGAATACACTACCTGTGGCTTGAACTCTCATTTATCCTGACTTGAATATAATATATGGTCCAAAATATTTCTATAGTAGTAATTTCATCCTACATAAATGGATTGCTATGATAAGGCAAATGTATTGGAATATTATTATCTTACATATAGACATTTAAAAATTATAAGATTGCTCTATAGTGTTCCTAGGTAATAATTTTACCAAAAGATATTTTAGAGGGGTCTTACACTGTTATTTTATCTATTGACCTTTCTAATTGCTTGGAATATAGATGGGTTTAGAGTAAGATAGTATAATAGAACTTCTACGTAGTTTTTACTTTAATAAAAAAAATTCCCTTTAATGGTGATACACAACATTATTTTTTAGTGATTAAAAAGACAACAATTAATTTTAAATGAGCCCTTTCCCTGTTTTCTCTATGTGCTTGTTTTTGCTATCAGTTCCGTTATGTTCTCAGCCCACTATTTTTCTAACTATCCCCCTTGGAAATCTATTTGCCTGGGAGTTACTGGATTTATTTCTGCATGTTTTCTTCTTACAGGTGGTTATTACTGTCAGTATTTCTGTTCACTCAGATTTGTACCATATTCTTTTTCTAAGTTGGTTTTTTTCGTAATATTTTGTTCACTCTAGTAACATCCTTTGTTTGGCAGGCACAGTGCTATCTACATCTTGGGTTAGACCATTGGCTGCTGTTGTCATTTTCTCCCATTTGAAGCTAAGCAAACCAAAAAGTCTGTGCAGATTTGCCTACAATACAGAGCTGCTTGGTGCTTTTCGGGGCCATATGACAGTTGCTATAGCCTGTCAGCATTGTGTCAAACTCCTAACAGTCATAGTTCTTGCATATTTATATGAAATAGTTTTAGCATTTCTGTTTTGATATGGAACAGCCTCTATTGTACATTCATGTTTCATGTCCAGTTTGAAGGTATACATTAAGGCTGAGGCTTCAGTGGCCACTCAGGGCTGCTTTGTCATTAAGAATACTGAGCATATTTGGAGACAAAACAACTTCCATATGACACATGGGCCTGCCTGCTAAGTTCTGCCATCCAAACACAAAAATTTTGTATGTTTTTTAAATGATGTTACTAAGAAAGCATGTCTTATAGCAAGCTCAGTTTCCCAGGGAACATTATATTGCTGTATAAAGGACATGCCACATTCTGTGTTAAGCACTTAAGCAATTACAGATGTTCTGTGTGTATTTCACTTGCAGTTATATATGAGTTATCAACTTGTCATTGAAGGTACTTGGGAGTTTGAGACAGGAGGATCTTATTTTGAGACCTGAGCCACTTCATCTCACACACACACACACAAAGGGGTTAGGGGACAAGTATTGTGATACTCTTCGTTTTATTTCCTGTTAATGTGATAGACTCTCTGACGTTTAGGAAAAAGTGCTTATTCTGCTTCCTAGGTTAAGTCCATAGTTTGTCATGGTAGGGAAAAGAAGCTTAAGGTAGTTGATCACACTGCATCCATAGTCAGGACAAAAATGAAAGCATGCTAGCACTTAGCTCGGTTTGTGCATTTGTTTGTTTGTTTGTTTGTTTGTTTGTTCGTTTGTTTGTTTGTTTTCCATTTTATACAACCCAGGATCCTGAAAGCTATGGGTCCACACATAATTTGGATCTCCTATCAATTAATGTAATCAGGATAATCCAACAGACGTGCCTACAGACCATCTCCTTGATGATTCTAGATCATCAAATTGACAGTTTAATACTAAGCATCATAGTCATATACACTAGTAATCTCAGCACTTGGGAGGCTGGGCAGAAGGGTTGTAAGTTCTAGGCCTGCCTAGATAACTTAGAGAGACCCTGTCTCAACATTGAAAAGTCGAAGAAGGATAGGTGCATAGTTAATTTTAAAGTACTTATCTAGCATGTTGGAGGCCCTGGGAGGAGAAGGTAAAAGGAAGGAAGAAATTATTAGTTAACATGTGCTTCAAGTGTTTAGTATTCTCTCAAAGAATATTTTCAAAACTCATGTGTTTTGAAAAGCTGAAAACCAAAATATATGTTACCTGATAAATTTTTTTCTGTGTAAGCAGTGTTTGGGAAGAAGAAAAACTAATGTGAATTCTTGCAGATTAAAATTAAACATTTGATTCCATTGGAGTATAGGCAGGTAGAATTCAAAGAATAGTTTCCTGCTTACTCAGCAAGAAATATTGGTATTCTCACTTTCATTTATTTCCTTTATAATAGTTGGCTGCCAGATTGAGTTCTCAGAGATTGAGAGAGTTGTAAACAAGACTTTCCTTAAATCAAGGTGGAAGGTCCTAGAATTCTGAAAACCACAAACATGAGACCACTGTTGGCATCGATGCTTCCTTTCCATCAGTGTGTTTGCTTGGTCATTGACCTAAGCTTAAGTTACATACAGAGAGCCATTGAGAAACAAGACGCTGGATACAAATGAGTCAGGGCTTCTAGTTTAACCCTATCTAGGGGTTGTGGAAAGGAGACCCTGGCAGGAATTGCATGCTATGTGTTTAAGTTACACACTTCAAATTTGTATAAAATTACTTGGTAATTTTGATACTGTCCTTGGGCCAAGAGCGTGTGTTTTAAGCACGGCAGATACTTGTGGACCTGTTACTTCATCTTAAGTTAACTCAGCTAGTTCAAAGTAACAGCTGCAAGTAAACCATTATATAGTGAATTGCTTAGCCAGCCAATACTTACCTTTTCAGACCAGTAAAGAATCTATAAGTGTCTTTTGTACCTTTTGATCCTAACCATTATTCAGACTAATTAAGCTGGAATCCTTAAACTAGAATTTATATTCAGAAGTAATCAATAATATGAATGCTTCATTCCAAGACATCTGGTAGGCAAGAACTTTTCTTTTTTATAATGACAAAATACAAGCTGACTTGATTTTCAGTAAAACTGAATGTATGCTGAGCAAGGCTGTGTGAGCCTCTGGTGCCAGTGCTGGGCAGAGATAAGCAGGTCATAGGCTCATTAGTGAGCAGCCCTACCAAGCAACTGGTGAATACTGGGCTCAGTGAGAAACCTGGTTCAATAAACATGGTGAACAACTGGGAAGGCACTGATACTCACCTCCAGTTTCCACATGCTTTGTATGTAGGTGCTGCGGCTCCAAACTTAAGTTTTTGTGTTTGCATTTCAGACCCCTTATTAGCTGTGTAGCATCCATCTCCCTAACACCTGGGTGTGTATAATTCTTGATAGTATACTTTTTACTGAGTTACTAAGATTTTTAAAAGCACCTTAATGTTTACTACCTATAGAAATGTACTGAAAATGAATGTGTAGATTTTGGTTAATTTCTGTATGATAACTAACTGCATAGCATAATTTTTCCCTAGCATTTGTATAATCTAGAGTAGGGTTAGATGCTAATTTGAAGAACTCTTTAGTACTTAGAAATGAATAAGTGATTATTTTAAAATTTAAATTGTATTTTGGTCCTATATTTTAGGTCCTGGTTTTTGTTTTGTTTGTCTGGCTTACCATAATCCACGGAAACTTTTCTCCTATTATTACTTTAAGGTTGTGGAGTGCATCGGATCCTTTCTATACCAGTGACAGGAGTGTCTTGACTCTATCTCCAGTGGACTCGTCTACTTGCTAAAGGGACAATAGGACTCTGTGGAGACAAGTTCACCTGTTCTCAGATTTGAGGTCATCATCCTATAAAAGGCCACACTGGCTCTGAAGTTACTTTCTGAAATCTCTGAAGGAATTGAGGGCTTCATGGAACTCTGCAAGAAACATTCAGTTCCACAAACCCTGTCCACACTCTTGCATTTGAATTGTGAGCATACTAAAACTGGAAGTAAAGAGATACTTCCAGTCTCTTTGTTTTGTTTGTCCCTTCTGCTCCTGGGACTCCTGGTGGCATTGCAGCCTTTGCTGGGGCCACTATACTTTAATATCAAGGTACAAGATGGGGTTAACTTCGGAGTATGTGTATTTTTAGAATTAGGGTGGTTTGGGACTCCCATATTGAAATCTGCTTCTGTAAATTATGCTAAAGATTTGCCTTGAGAACTCTATTTTTTTTATTAGATTATATTTCAAGCTTTTCGTGGGGAAAGTTAATGTGAATATTAAGGACTTTTGGTCCTTCCGTGACCTGTGTTGTTAATTCATTAGTGCTTTTTGAGTCACAGAGCAAACTAGGAGAGCACGTTCTAAGCATTGTCTTTTGCAGTGTGGGTAGTAAGCTTATCCTGGCATCAGACTTCTTTAGTGATACTATAACACAGCCAGTGAAGCTAATCCTGCATGTGCAAAGGGAGTTTTACATCTCATGTCCAAGTCAGAAGTGGGGCCATCCATTAGACTTCAAATTGGTATTTTCTAATATTTTTGTGACAAGTATGTAAAATCTGTAATGTGATACCATTATCACATTAATTTACTGAATCTGTCTCATCTTTTGCATGCTTCAAATATATTTGAACCAACTCCCTTACAACCCACTTTCTCTCCAAAGACTTTGTTCATAATTTTATGACAATGTTGAAAACTTTAATTATATCAATAAAAAAAAGAGTTTGAACAGTATTTAAATATTGCAAATACGTTTAATTATACAAATTAGCATATAAGCCATAAAATCTTTCTGTGGCCCACTTAGGATTACTCTTGACTTTCTGTAAACCAGCTTTGAAAATAAAGGATTTTTATTAAGAATCTTGTTATTTTTAGGTTGTTGTATGTTTTCTAATTTAAAGCAGACTTCCACAATAAAGTGAATTATGCTTACAGTCTCATTGTAAGGTATGTTGTCAGGTATGATTGGTGAATGAAAACGAAAGTCAGAAATGCTGAATTTTTGTCACTAAGAATGAATTTTATCAGCAATAAGTTAATATTATATGGATGATTAATTAGATACATATTCTTAATTCTTTGAATCTCAAATTTTAGTTTCCAGATTATCTGTCACTGAGACTCTATTGCTTTATGTAGAAATAGTGTTATAAGATTTGTGAAGGATTATCAGAGAACTACCACCTAGCTCTTAAGCATGTGATTTCTGTACACACGTAAGGTCATAGAAAATGGTGCAGTGAGGTTCTGTCAGTTTCTCTTGAGAAAATGATAATTGCTCAAAAATTTGTTCTACAGCTCTTCATTCATTCCTCTTTACATGAATGAGACTTGTGGTGTGTGCTAGTAAGGCAAGAATCAATTGAGAATGAAGACTGTCTGTTTACACATTAGCTGTTAGTCTGTTTCACTAATGCAAGGATATTATCCATGTCATCTGAATAATAATTTTTATAACCAGCCTCCTTTAACTTACATTACGTAATTACATTTAGTATTCTGGAAATACCTTAAATGGATTATTCTCTTATTCATATTCTAGAAATGAAATATTACATACACACTGAGTAGAACAGTTGATAGGAAGATAATGCTTTATCCCTTAGAATGTCTTAGAGAACATGCATGCAGCAAAGTCTCATTGAATAGGCATACCTTACCTGTCTTACAGTGTTGATTATTGACAAAGGATTACAAAGTCACCAAGAGCAGAATTTAGGTGGCCTACATGTGGCCTAGTAATAGTAATTTTGTGGCCTGTGGTAGTAATTTTGAGCATTCACCATTTTTATTTGGTTAAGAATTTTTTATTATTTTTAAATAATTTTTAAATGTTATGTGCATTTTTGCTTTGCCTGTGTATGTCTGTAAAGGTGTTGGATTTCCTGGAACTGTAATTACAGGCATTTGTGAGCTGCCATGTAAGTGTTGAGTTCTTTGGAAGAACAGTCAGTGCTCTTAACTGCTGAGCCATCTCTCCAGCTCTCCCACCCCACCCCCTTTTAAGTGGGGTCACGATCAAATTCATGGCTTTGTATATGCTAAAGAGGTACTCAGATGCCAGGATAAAACTGATACCTCTAGTCTATAAGTCACGTAACAATGAATGAGACTGGGGTATATAGCTGACTAACATATTCAAAGCTCTAGATTCCATCCCCAGTACCACAGGAAACAAAGAAGTCCTCTGGATACTCATTCTGCTTTGTAGCTCACAACAACTGTTCTTAAAGGAAAAGTATTTTCTACTTTCAAGAACACAATTTTCGTTCATTACATAATAATGCAGTGGAGGTTTTGTTTTGTTTTTGTAGTATTCTGATGCTAATAATCATATGGTAAAACTTTACTACAAAATGCCAGAAGAGGTCCCCCTTCTATATTTCTGTCCAGGTCTCAATACTAATAATCAACTTCTTTAAGTCAAAGGAGACTATAGTGCCAAATGGTACTGTTATGTTACCAATGATCTCAAATCTGTTTGCCTCATCTAAAGGCTGTACACCTGGAGATAATGACAAATACCACCAAGTTACTTGGCAGTTGCCAATCAGCACCCAACTCAGGTTTAACAGTACAGGCTCACTCAGGACAGAGTCAGCTGTGGACCAATGAGAACTGTAACTGTTAATGTTTTCTGTGGGGTGTTGTCTCTACCTTTTCTTTGGGTCTGAAGCTATGAAATGCAGAAAAGCTTTCAGAGTTGACCCATATCCTGTGAAAAATAAGTGAGACAAATTTCCCTGTTGAAAATAAAATGGTTAGCCCTGTCATTAATATTAGAATTGTGGTTGTTTTCATTGTAAATTATGCAGTAACAACTTTTCTGAGATGCTTGACTCTTGTCAGACAAGGATTAAAGGTACTACAAACTTTTCAGCTAAAGACAGACTCTTCAAAATAAGTTTGAGCCTGGGGAAAAAAATAAGTCTTCTAGGTTTGTTCTTACCCTGTAGCAATCAGTTTGGAATATACTATAAACAGATGTTGCATTTATTATTTTGTCTTTCCTTTATAGGCATTTTTATTACTGTTAAATTATTTTTATAAAATTAATGCATTATTTAAGTGTTGTTTGATGCAAAATAACTTGAATGATATTCTACAAAAATAAACCATTACTGATGATATATTTGTGATGGTGAGTGCTAGATTATTATGAGGAGTGAGTAGCTAGTGACATTGCAGCAGTGTTTAGTCAGGCACTGTAACTGTCAGTATATCATCTTTTCAGTTTTCTGCATTATAGTAACCATACTGGACTGACAGTATAGCTCTAGTTTTTTAAATTTCATGAAATTTGTCAAATAATAATTTCCCTATATTTTAGTGCCTATCCATTATTTGAATTCATCCTTTGTCTTCTCATCATAGCCAGTAGTGCCAAGCTTACTCCAGGTTAGTGTCCCACGTTAATTCTCAGTTGTTATGTAGGAATATCAAGGCTGTATTGGTAGGGGTGCTTTTTGACATAGGGTCTTACCCTATAGCCCTGACTGGTCTAGAACTTATGTAGAACAGGCTCACCTTGGTACTCAATCTGCTTCTGCCTCCCGAGTAAGGGTATGCATCATCATGCCTGGCATAAAATGCTTTTAAAAAAGAGTAACTATCGGATTGGGATGTGGACCCTTAACTAAATCACTTGCTGTTAAGTGTGAGTATTTGAGTTGGGATCATCAGAATACACATTAAAGCCAGGCCTGGTCTGTAATCCAAGTATTCCTATTATGAGATGGGAGACAAAAGACAATAGAATCCCTGAAAGCTTGAAGGTTAGATGGCCTGTTATATACAAGTGCAAATATCAGACACCCTGTCTCAACCAAAGTAGAAAGCATGGCAATTTAGAGAAAACCCATAGCCAACATCAATTTACATGGAGAAAATGCAAAAGCAACTCTATAAAGATCAGGAACAAGATGCTGTTTACTATCTTAATACCTATTGAATATATTACTTGAAGTCATAGCTAGAGCATTGAGACAACTCCAGTGCCTGAGGCCAACACTTACATCATGGGGATATAAGTAGGAAGGGAAGAAGTCAAGGTATATTTGCAGAAAATATGACATTATACATAAGTGACCCTAAAAATTCCACTGGGAAACTTCTACAACTGATAAGACACATTAGTCAGCAAAGTAGCTGGATACAAAATTAACTCGCCAAAATTAATAGACATATATACAAATAACAGACAGGTTGAGGAAAAAATCAGGACACAACCAACACCTTCACAATAGACTCAAGTAAAATACCTTTAATGAAACAAGTGAAAGTCATAAATACTTTGAGATGGTGAAGAAATTGAAAATATTAAAAATGTGCATCCCTACATCATCAGTGGCTTCCTGAGAAAGAGAATGTGGAGAGCTCCATTACAAGAGGTGAGTTACCCTTCTCTAGCTGCCTAGTCAGGCCAGCTTTCCGGGCCTGGGCTATTGGGCACAAACAATGATTCCCAACTCCATTGCAGTTCTGGCAGCAGACAAACAAGTAGGACCCCTGTAGGCAAGCCTGATGGTCACTAACCCCCTCAGACCCTGTGTAAGCCCCACTCCATCCCCCAAATCCATTTATCTCCTGGGAGCCTCAACTACTTCTTGAGACAGACCCAATTGACTCTGATTTTTCTCAAGCTCCAATGTACAAAGAACACCTGTTGGGCCAAGAACAGCCCCCCGAAACACAGACAATGCTTGCACCAATTGGAGAAAGAGATAGGTAGAGCCCAGTGCAAAAAACACATTCAACAACAATGGACAATACGGCACCACCAGAACCTAATAGTTGTACAAGAGCAAGAACTGAACATTCCAACATAGAAGAAACAGGAAAACAATCTTAAAAATAACTTTCTGAAGATGACAGAAGCTTTAAACTTAACTCTTGCCCACTGGCAGGATATACAGGACACCGCTGGCAACAATCCAGTGTAAGTGTGAGGAAGAAGAAATGGGTCACTCTTAGTTCAGCTGAGTGGCCAACCTTCAATGTCGGGTGGCCAGCCAGTGGAACCTTCGATGCAACAACTATCAATCGGGTGGAAGAGATCATTATCCGCCCCTACTCTGGCCATCCCAATCAAGTACCCTATATTATCACTTGGAGGGGGTTGATAAATAGGGTGGAAGGACCCCTTCCTTGGATTAAACCATTCTTGCCCCCACAGCAGACCCAAGATAACCAAGTTTTGGCTGCCAAGTCTAGCATCCCCCCCTCCCAGCAGGCAAGAAGGAGAATCAAAAAAAGCCTGCTGCCTTATTCCAGGGGGAAACGACTGAAGCAGAACTTTTTCCACCTCCCCATCAGCGTCCTCGAGTATACCCCATGTCACCTACAGAGAGCCCCGGGCACTCCAACCGTCAGGGGGGCAGAGGAAGGGGGACTGGCGCTATCCACCTGTAAGTAAGAGAGGGTGGCATGCTGCAACCAGATTCCACTGTGGCCCTTCCCCTCAGACCCGCTGGCCCTCCTGATGATTCAGGAAATCAATCCTTCCACTAGTGGCCTTTTGCCACAAGTGACCTGTACAATTGGAAGGCCCAGAATGCACTGTTCTCTAGGGATCCCTAGGACCTAACTAACCTATTAGAGACTCTTCTCTTCACCTACCAGCTCACGTAGGATGATTGCCAGCAGTTACTGGGGGGTCCTCTTCACAACTGAAGAACTGAACCTGATCCTGGACAAGGCCCGGAAACTGGTCCCAGGGCCCACGGGTGCTCCCTTAACAGACCCCGATTTAACTGCAACTGCCTTTCCATCAACTCATCCCAACTGGGACTACACGTCAGAAGGTGAAGAGAGCCTCCGTATTTACTGCCAGGCTCTATTGGCAGGTCTCAAGGCCGCTGAACGCAGGCCTACTAATATGGCAAAAAATTATGATATAAGACAGGGAAATAAAGAAAGCCCGGCTGCATATTTTGAAAGGTTAATGGGGGCCTTCAAACAATACTCCCCTATAACCCAGAATCAGGAAACACAGCAGGCCGTAATCCTAGCGTATGTTAATCAGGCAGCACCAGATGTTAAGAAGAAATTGCAGTCATTAGAAAGGCTAGGGGAAAGAAGCTTGAGAGACATAGCAGCAGTGGCGGAAAAAGTTTATAAGAGAGAAGCAGAGGAGCAAAGGAAGAAAGGAGGGAAAGGGAGCGTTGAGAAAGGGAAGACAGGAGAGGCAGAAGACAAGAGAGGCGCCTAACCAAAATATTGGATAGGCAACAGGCACAGGTGCAAAGAGTGCTCTTGGCTGTCCAGGCAGGGAACTATGAAAAGGACAGGAGGCCCCGAACTAAACTCGGAAAGAATCAGTGCGCATATTATAATAAAGAAGGACACTGGACTAAGGAATGCCCTAAGAACAAGAATAAAAAGGGCTTGTCAGTAAAGCCAGTGGAGCGCACCCGCCTTGGAGACGGGGCTCGGTCCCCCTCCCCGAGCCTAGGGTAACTTTAACAGTGGAGGGGAAGCCTATCCAGTTCATGGTAGACACGGGCAGAAAGCTCGGTACTCCTCATGCCCAAGGGCCCCCTGTCAGAAAAGCAAACCTGGGTGCAAGATGCAACGGGCACCAAACCTTATAAATAGACTACTCCAAGAATGGTGGATTTGGTAGGTAACCCACTCGTTCTTGGTTATTCCTGAATGTCCATACACCCTGCTGGGGCATGACTTGCTTGCTAATTAGAGCACAGATCCATTTCACAGATGCAGGCGCCCGTGTCAAGCACTCAGATGGAAAGACTATCGGAGTATTTCTGACGATGCCTATGGAAGAGAAGTACCACCTCCGTAAGCCAAAACCTGCCCCCGGTCCGGACATGGACTCTTGGCTCCAGGAATTCACTACCACTTGGGCCAAGATGGGGAGGGGGAGGATAATAGGATTAGCTAAGCATCGGCCTCCAGCCTCAGATATTTGTAGAGCTAAAGGCAAATGCAGACCCAGTGAAAGTTCAACTGTATCCTATGACTCTAGAGGCCAAAAAGGGAATCAGCCCTCACATAAGACAACTCTTGCAGGAAGGAGTTCTACAGCCCATTCAGTCTGCATGGTACACGCCCCTCCTGCCGGTAAAGAAGCCACAGACAGACGACTACCACCCAGTCTAAGATCTTAGGGAGGTTAATAAAAGGGTGATGGATATTTATCCCACTGTACCCAACCCCTATCCACTGCTGAGTATGCTCCCACCAGAGAAAGAGTGGTATACTGTTCTTGACCTAAAAGATGCTTTTTTAGTCTTCCCCTGGCCCCAAGCAGCCAAGGATACTTTGCTTTTGAATGACATGACCCAGACATTGGAGTGAGTGGACAGCTGACCTGGATGAGATTGCACAAGGATTTAAAAACTCTACCATATTTGATGAAGCTCTCCACGAGGACCTGAGTGAATATCGCTCTCAGCATCCACATGTCTCTCTCCTACAATGTGTAGATGGCATACTAATAGCCACTAGGTCAGAGGAGGAATGCCTAAGTGGAACCAAAGACCTTTTGAAGACTGGGGGCACTGGGCTATCCAGCCTCAGCAACAAAGGCTCAGATTTGCAGGAAGCAGGTAACATACCTCAGATATATACTTAAGAGAGGGTAAGAGGTGGCTGTCTGAAGCCAGAAAAGAAACCGTGTTTAAAAATACCAGTGCCTAAGACAGTGAGGCAGGTCAGAGAGTTCCTGGGCTCTGCAGGGTTTTGCAGACTCTGGATCCCAGGATACACGGAAATTGCTCGCCCCCTCTATGAAGCCAGAAGGGAGCAAAGCTTGACTTGGAACTCGGAAAGGCAGACTGCCTTCGACACCATTAAGCAGAAATTGTTAGAGGCTCCAGCTTTAGGCCTCCCGGACATCAATAAGCCCTTCCTCCTATATGTGGATGAGGGAAAGGGAGTAGCAAAAGGAGTGCTAACCCAAAACATCGGGCCATGGAAAAGGCCGGTTGCCTATTTATCCAAGAAACTGGACTCTGTGGCCGCTGGGTGGCCCCCATGCTTACGTATCATTGCGGCTGTGGCACTGCTGGTCAAGGATGCTAGTAGGTTAACTTTGGGACAAAACCTTGAGGTACGTACTCCACATGCCTTGGACTCAATTTTAAAACAGCCCCCCCCCCCGACAGGTGGTTAAGTAATGCCAGAATAACTCATTACCAAGCTCTGCTCTTGAACCCTAGTAGAGTAGCCTTCCAGGCGCCCACTGCTCTGAACCCAGCCACCATGCTACCCGACCCTGATCTAGAGGCCCCCCTCCATGACTATGCTGAGATTCTAGCCCAGGTGCATTGTATCCGACCTAACCTCCGTGATACAAGCCGCAGAAGAAACTTCACAGATGGGAGCAATTTCATTCGAGATGGACACAGGTATGCGGGGGCAGCAGTAACAACAGCCTCTTCAGTAGTCTGGGCAGAAGGCTTGCCAAATGGCACCTCAGCCCAAAAGGCTGAGTTGATCGCATTGACAAAAGCCTTACACCTGGGCAGAAACAAGATCAACATTTATACAAACAGTAGATATGCTTTTGCACATCCATGGGGCGATTTACATGGAAAGGGGGCTGCTCACCGCAGAAGAAAAGACTATCAAAGAAGAAGAAGAAGAAGAAGAAGAAGAAGAAGAAGAAGAAGAAGAAGAAGAAATATTAGAACTGTTAAAAGCACTCTGGCTTCCAAAAAAACTAGCAGTAATGCACTACCCAGGGCATCAAAAGGGAACAGATGCCATCTCAAAGGGAAACAACCTAGCAGAAAAGGCAAAAGAGGCAGCCATGTTCTCCGATATGGTGACTCTACCCATATTAGCTGATCCGGGTCCTCGCAGCTTGTCTCTACAGCCGAACTACAATTCAGATGAGGAAGCCTGGGCTGCCCAGATGGAAGGGGCCTACAAAAAAGATGGATGGTGGAGGCTTCCAATAGAAAAGGTGCTCCTTCCAAGGTTTCTAGGGAAGCACTTACTTTAGAGAATTCATCAAACCTCCCATTTGGGGACTCAAAAACTTAAAGAATTAATCTCTGGATCTCCACTAAAGATTTGGCAAGTCAACTATCTTACTGAAAAGATTGTAAATGATTGCAAAGCATGCCAGTTGGTAAACTCCTATAAAATCAGAGGAGAAAGAGGTGTCCAAATGAGAGGAACTCGCCCAGGTAAGTACTGGGAAGTGGACTTTACAAAGTCAAACCAGGTAAACATGGATATAAATACTTGTTAGTCTTTACAGACACCTTTTTGGGATGGACTGAAACCTACCCTACCAAACATGAGACAGCCTATGTGGTAGCTAAGAAGCTATTGGAAGAAATTCTTCCCAGGTTTCGCTTCCCATATATGATAGGGTCAGACAATGGGCCTGCCTTCACAGGTAAGCCAGAGAGTAGCCACCACACTGGGGGCCGAGTGGAAATGACGTTGTGCTTACTACCCCCAGAGCTCAGGACAGATCGAAAGAATGAAGCAGACCCTAAAAGAGACTCTTACTAAATTAGCTTTGGAGACCGGTGGTAATTGGGTGACTCTCCTCCCCTACGCCTTGTTCCGAGTGAGGAATTCCCCATACCAGATGGGACTAACCCTCTTTGAAATAATGTATGGTTTATTCCCACCCCTTGTACCTAGCCTACAGGCCGAGTTAATCCTGCCATCGGAGGAGATGGATCTCCTAGAAAGTGCTGTCCCAAATACAAGCAGATATCTGTGTTGTATAAGGTTTCCCTGCCCATTTGGCCGGAGGTTTAGAACCTGCTCACAGCAGCTTTTGTCCCCCAAAGAAATGAATCACACGCTTATATTAACTTCATACTGTTTGGCCCTTGTCTCAAGCACATTACTAGCTAGCTCTTTCATCTTAAATCAACCCATTTCTTGTAATCTACTTGCCACATAGCCCAGCCCATGGTTCACCTGGATTCCTTACATGATTCTTCTTTCGGCCGTTTCTCAGCCCATGTGACAGTGGCCCATGAAGAGGTGCTGGTCTCACAGCCCCAGTTGGCACAATAGAAATCCCCCCCCCCCATTCCTCACAGTCTTTTCCTTGTAAATGTTGCCCCGGGCAAATATACCATTGCTCCCCATCCCACCAAGTCTGGGGATAGTCCAGCCTCTATCCTAATAGTTAGGAACTGAGTTCATCCGGAAACCAAGTGTTAAGTGGGGCAGTCTGGCCAGCATGACATCAGTCCCCAAGATGGACAGCCACCAAGTCGTGTTCAGCAGTTGGTGAGAGTTCTGGAGGGGTCTTGCACCCTCGGGGGAGGCAAGCAAGTGAAGTAGCAGATGCCATGTCAGCAGGGTGCGTTTCATTTCCAGGTCTTCAACGAAGCTTCAGCTTCAAGGGATCGGTGGAGTATCTGGAAATTTTCCAGGTTCCATCTCGTAGCTTCTCAGTCAAGGGCCCCATGGACCTAGCATGGGAGTGATGGACCCAGGTAGAAATTCCGTCTACTTTAAGAGCAGTTGGAGTCACCCTGGACTGACCCTTTGGACTCCACTCCAACGATAGGAACACCTGACTCACTCTTGAGGGAGGGGGGACAAAACTGGATTTGGCCAGGAGTGGAGACTGATCCAAACAATATTGGGTCAGTGGGACCATAGGACTGTCTGCTCCCTGCCCAGGGAGGGAATGGGGAGGTGTGGAGAAGAAAAATGACCTGATGTGGTAGGAGGGGGAAGGGACCTTGAATAAGGATATACAGGGATGGGAAAAAAAAATTTAGAGGGAAAGCTGAACACAAAGTAAATATATGTGTAGGAATCTTATTTGCATTGTCACCCTTGATGGGCCATGCTTATGATTCTTGTCCTCTTTGTGGTTGTTGTTAACTTTTCAGCATTTTGAATTCATTTTACTGTTTTTTTGATGGGTGCAGAATAAAGAAGAAGAAGAAGAAGAAAAAAAGAGCAGTTGGAGTGGTCGGGATGACGACCTAGGGTCCTTTCCACTGTGGTTCCAAAGACTTGAGTTGGTGTCTGCGGACCAGGACCCAGTCACCAGGCTCGAAGCTGTGAGGCTCAGGGAGAGAGGTAGATGAGTATAGGACCTGTATCCGAGGCCAGATGTGTGGTGGAAATGCTCTCTGTATGATGTAAATAAAGTAACTGGTTTGGCCTATGCACAGCACCATAGAAGTGGGTGGAGAATCAGAGGACAGGCAGGTAGGAGAAGGGTGGAGTTAGTCAGTCTCCATCCGACCCCCGAAGAAGAATCATGTAAGGAATCCAGGTGAACCACGGGCTGGGACACATGGCAAGTATTACAAGAAATGGGTTGATTTAAGATGAAAGAGCTAGCTAGTAATGTGATTGAGACAAGGGCCAAACAGTATGAAGTATATAAGTGTCTGATTCATTTCTTTGGGGAACAAAAGCCGCTGTGGGCAGGTTCTAAACAGCCTCCTCCTTGCCCGCCCCGCCGCCCTATGTCAGGACCCAACAAATTCCTAAATCCCCCAGTTGAAAAAGAGCCTCAACCCGCTCCCTCCCCTCCTACGGACTCCCCCTTAAAAATCAATTCAAATCAGACCCCATTGGCCTCAACCATATCAATCACTGGGGCAGCAGTTACAGAGGATAAAGACCCCTTACTAACAATCCTGCGGCAGTCATTTTTATTCCTAAACAGCTCCGGGCCAGATTTGACTTCCTCTTGCTGGCTCTGTTATAATGCTCGGCCACCATACTATGAAGGAATAGCTGTGAGAGGGGCATTCCAGAGTACAAATAAAACCAGCCTACGTCCGTGGAACACTAGAGCCTCACTAACCCTGCAACAGGTTACAGGCCAAGGACGATATGTGTGGGACAGGTGCCTTCAAGATACCAGCCATATTGTAATAAGACCCAACACCTGGCCCAGCATAACTGGGTTCTTAGTGCCGCAAAATGACACCTGGTGGCCTGCTCCACGGGACTGACCCCATGCTTCCAGCTCTCCGTGCTGAACCAGCCAAAGGGTTTTTGTGTCCTTGTATGCTTGGTTCCCAGACTAACATATCATACTGCAGAAGAGCTGCCTAGCCTTAGCGAAGCTATCCTCCCAACCTATAGGCACAAGTGCAACCAGTCACAGCCCTCACTCACCCTGGCTGTCTTAATGGGAACCAGTCTAGCCGGAATGGGGACAGGTGCAGCCTCCTTCCTCACCCAGCAGCAGTACCACACCAATCTCAGAATGTCCATAGATGAGGATATACAAAGATTAGAAACCTCCATCTCCCACCTACAAGAATCTCTGTCTTCACTGGCAGAAATAGTACTTCAGAGCAGAGGGGGCCTAGAGTTACTATTTCTAAAAAGAAAAGGGGTTATGTGCGGCTTTGGGAGAAGAGTGTTGCTTCTGTGCAGAACACTCAGGAATTGTAAAAGATTCCATGGCAAAGGTCCGTGAAGCCCTGGCAAAAAGAAAAAGAGAACATGAAGCCCACCGAAGTTGGTTTGAAACCTGTTATTCCAAATCCTGCCAGTTCACAACTCTCATCTCGTCCCTAACAGGGCCCCTACTACTCTTCATCCTAATACTCACTTTTGGGCCCTGTATTATTAATAAAATACTCCAACACATGAAACAGAAGTTGGGGACCATACAGCTCATGGTGCAATGGGGATATACCCCACTCAGACCCCATGCAGCTGAATCATATGATGACACTGAAGATAGGCCCATCGAGATACACAAACTACAACAAGTAGGAGCTCATGATTGAGCCCCCTTAGGACCAAGAGAAGGGGGAAAATGTAGGACCTCTGTGCCACCCCACATATTCCACGAGGAAAGAAGATCCTTGACAAAGGTATATCTAGTTAGATAAAAGCTAAGCCAAATGGTGGCCTCCCCTTTGGGAGGGAGAAATTCTGGAGCACAGAGACAGGATGCCCGACCCCCAAACCATTTGGTGGTGATAGATAAACCACCCCGAGACATCCTGGCTCCAAGGACGAGCTGTAAAACTCCGGACAAAGAAACATAAAGATAAGAGAAAGCAGGAACCTTCAAAAGCAATAATGAATCAATCAATCAGAATTACTCTGGTGCCAACCCCTGACTGCTTGCATTCTGGACTTCTCCAGTCTCTGGTGGTCTCTTTGGGGATCCGAACTTGGACATAACACTGAGAAGTCACCATAGTGATTTCCAAAGTGACTGTACAAGTTTGTACTCCCACCAGCAATAAAGAAGTGCTCCCCTTGCTCCACATCCTCTTCAACATGAGCGTCATCAGTGTTTTTTTTATCTTAGCCATTCTAACAGGTGTAAGATGGAATCTACGTGTTGTTTCAATGTCCATTACCCTGATGGCTAAGGATGTTAAGCATTTCTTATTAAGAAACATTAACATTTATTTATTTATTTATTTATTTATTCATTTATTAACATTAAGCGTTTCTTGGCCATTTGAAATCTCCTGCTGAGAATTCTCTATTTGGATTTGTACTCTATTTTTAATTGGAATATTTAGTGTGTTGATGTTTAGTTTCTTGAATCTTTTATATATTTTGGATATTAGCTCTCTGTCAAGTGTGGGGTGGTGAAAATCATTCACCATTTTGTTGGCTGCTGCTTTGTTCTCTTGACAGTGTCCTTTGCCTTGCAGAAGTTTTTCAGTTTCATGAGGTCTCATTTATTAATTGTAGATCTTAGTGCTTTCACTATTGGTATTCTCCTGTGCCAGTGCATTCAAGGCTACTTTCCACTTTCTCTTCCATCAGGTTCTATGTAACTGCATTTGATCCATTTGGACTTGAGTATGTCCATGGTGATAGACATGAGTCTATTTGCATTCTTTTATGTGTCTACATTCAATTAGACCAGCACCATTTTTGAAAATGTTTTCTTTTCTCTATTGTATAATTTTGGCTTATTTGTCAAAGATCAGGTGTTCATAGCTGTGTGGAGTTATATCTAGATTTTTTTTAATCCATTGATCCACATGTCTGTTTTTATCTCAATACCATTCAGTTTTTATTACTATAGCTCTGTAATACAGCTTGAAATCAGGGATGATGATACCTTCAGAAGTTGTACAGGATTATTTTAGCTATTCTGAGTTTTGATTTTTCTATGTGAAGCTGCATATTATTTTTTCAAGGTCTATCAAGAATTCTGTGGGACTTTTAATGAGGATTGCATTGATTCTGTAGATTGCTTTCAGTAACCTGCTCTTTTTACTATGTTAATCCTGCTGATCCATGAGCAAGAGAGATCTTTCTATCTTCTGATATCTTCTTTAATTTTATTTTCCAAACACTTGACATTTTACCATACAGGTCTTTCACTTGCTTGGTGAGAGTTATTTGTTTGAAAGTCTGGTAGAATTTTGCACTAAAACCATCTTGCCTTGGCCTTTTTCTTGTTGTTGTTGGGAGACTTTTAGTGACTACTTTTATTGCCTTTGGATATACTGGTCTATTTAAATTGTTTATATAATTTTGATTTAACTTTGGTAAGTAGTATCTATCAAGAAATTTGTCCTTTTTTTTTTTTTTTAGATTTTCCAATTTTGTGGAGTACAGGTTTTTTCTTTCATTAGAGTCTGTTATGTTTCTCTTTTGTTTATTTTGAATATTCTGTCTATTAGTTAGTTTGGATAAGGGTTTATTTATTTTGTTGATTTTCTGGAAGAACCAACTCTTTGTTTTATTTATTCCTTGTATTGTTCTCTCTGTTTCTATTTTATTAATTTCAGCCCTCAGTTTATTTTCTGCTATCTACTTACTCCTCCTGGGTGAGTTTGCTTCTTTCTGGTCTAGAGCTTTCAGGTGTGCTATTAGTTGTTAGTATGTGATCTCTGCGATTTCTTTATGCATGTACTTAGTGCTACAAACTTTCCTCTTAGCACCACTTTCATTGTGCCCCATAAGTTTGGGTATGTTGTCCATTTATTTTCATTAAATTCTTTATTTAATAATTTATTTTTTTCTTGTCCTAGTTGTAACTCAGTAGAGAGTTGTTCAGTTTCAAAAAGTTTGTAGGTTTTTGTTGTTGTTGAAATCCAGTTCTAATCCTCGGTAGTCTGATTCGATACAGGGGGTGTATTTCAATTTTTTTTTTTTTTATCTGTTGAGACTTGCTTTGTGATTCAGCATATGGGTCCATGAGAAGAAGGTATATTCTTTTGTGTTTGTGTGAAATGTTCTGTAGACCTCTGTTAGGTCCACTTGAATCAAAATTCTGTTATTCCATTATTTTTCTGTTTAGTTTCTGTCTGTCTGACCTGTCCATTGGTGAGAGTGAGGTGTTGAAGTCTCCCACTGTTATTGTTTGGGATTCAGTGCGTGATTTACATTTTAGTAATGTTTGTTTTACAGTAGTGTGGGCTGGCATCTGTGGTCTCTGCAACTCAGGCTTTTCTGAATTTTTGGGTCTCTGTTGAGAAGTTGGGTGTCATTCTAGTAGATCTGCCTTTATATGTTCTTGACCTTTTTCCCTCACCACTTTTAATATTCTATCTTTGTTCTGTATGTTTAGTGTTTTGATTAGTATGTGGGATGGCATGGGGATTTTCTCTTCTGCTCTAATCTATTTGCTGTTCTGTAAGCTTCATATGCCTTTATAGTCATATCCTTCTTTAGATTGTGAAAAAAATTCTTTTATAATTTTCTTAAATATATTTTTTGGGTTTTGGGACTGGGTTTTTTCTTTTTCTATTCCTATTATTCTTACGTTTGGTCTTTTCATGGTGTCCCAGATTTCATGGATGTTTTATGTTAGGAATTTTTTAGACTTAACATTTTCTTTCGCTGATTAGTCTATTTGCTCTATCATGTCTTCAGCACTGGAGATTCTCTTTCCCATCTCTTGTATTCTATTGGTGATATCTATAGTGGGGTTCAGGCGTTATTTAAGGAAGTTTTAGTAGCTTTTGAGAATCAGGACTCCTATGAGGCTTGACCAGAATGGATAGAGACCCAGGACACTGACTCCCCTTCCCGTTTTGTACCTGCCTTCTTGGAGAGTGGACCAGCAGCCCAGCGTGGGACAATTCTATCTCCAAGAATTGTCCTAAGGTTCCATTTGTATAAGTGAGTGTGTATACAACCCCTTACTAAATATTAATCCTTTATATGATATACTGCAAGTGAATAATTCCTCAATACCTGGCGTCTATGTGTGCTTAGCTCTCCAAGCGAGCCCCTGGGCTGGGGAGGCTGTGCGCCTGACAGCGCTCCCCACCCTCCCACCTAAAGGCTCCATCTAGGAGTCACACGGCCCACCCTCCCCTGGTAAGCTGTTTAGAAGACGCACAGATCGCTCCGGCTGCCCCAAGCAGGCTGCTGATGTTCCTAACATGCACACGGGAGCCCCTGAGGTATTTGGCCTCAGAGCTACCCGTGAGTGGCACTACCCTGTTGTGCGAACTGTTCTGGGACTCAGGCTACCCTGTTGCAGAGCAGCCTTTCCCCCACTTCCAGCAGCTAAATCTGAGAGCTTTTTTCTCCCTGCCAGATGTAGCTAGGTGAACTGCAGGGCTACCACCCCTGCAGAGTAGTAGAGCCAAGCGGGCCTGAATTTGCATGTGCCTGCTCGAGATTGTTGAACAGCAGATGCTATTGGCCTTTTAATACGCGTTTTTGTTATATCGCGCTAACTTTGTAAGAAATTGCTTTTGTAGCTGTTATTTGGTTTTGTTAGCCACACAAGGCCATATCGCAGGAAGGTGCCTGGCCCTGCCTCCCTCCGCTGTGCCCCAGAAAGCAAGACATTGAACACGACTGTGACATCTGCTGGCAAAAAGTCGCCATTACATCTGCTTAAGGTAACTGAATATTTAGCACAATGTCTGACAATTCATCTTTGAAGGACTTTATGACTTCCTTTACAGCTATAATAGAGAATTTCTTGCATGACTATATTTCTGAGGGTTTCAATCCCTCAGACTTGTTACTTCTTGGCTTTATTCTATATTTTATATTTCAAAAATAACCTGCCTAATACCCATTCTAAATGTGAGATTACAAGTAGCATAATGGAAGATTTGAAATCTAGGAATGAGAAATTGCTGTCTAAGATGTGTGACATGCAAACTACAGTTGATAAGGTAGTAGACAAAGTTACTTTCCTGGAAATTGGTTATGACAAACTTTCAGATAGAACTTCTTCCTTGGATATGAATTTTAAAAACATATAAGAGAAGTGCAGACTTTACGTTGATGATGAGAATAAGAAACTTTTTAATTATGTTAATGATGAAAATAGGAAAATTGTTGATTCTATGAGATCATTAGAAAAGTTGTTCAACCAGGACAATCAGACACTAGAAAAAAATGATGGTCTCCAAACTTCAGGAATGGGAAGATTGTGTTGCAATACTGGAGAAGGTTTTAAAGACACTATCTACCCAGAACAATTCAAGACCCCCTCCTTTAAGATATTATGGTAAGGAAGACGTTCTGCCTAAGGTGGTGACCTTGAAGGGATACCCCTTCTCCACTGGTATTGTTTCCAGTTACGGTTCAAATGAAGAACGTGTATGGGGAGCCCCCGGAATTTCTGGAGTGTAATTATGAGCCAATCCATGTGAGAGATATAAAGAACATCAAGGAAGCCATATTACTCCACAGAATCCACTCCACTTATGTCAAACTGATCCTAAATGCATGGTCAAGAACAAAAAAATAGAATAACTCCTAATGATTGGATGCAGCTAAAAGCTGCTGTACCTGACTATAGCCAACACTAGCAATGGAGAAATTGGCTTAGAGAAGAGGCTAGGGCCATAGAAATCCAAGGACAGGTTAGGAGCTTTACCATTTCTCAAGACCAAATCCTTGGTGAAGGTGCGTTTGCTGATGTGAAGGTTCAGACTATAGACAATGAACATATATTGTTGCTGTGCTGTCCTGTTGTGTTGAATGCTTGGGAAAAGATTTTGGACCTAGGACAGAAAATTGAGTCATATACCAAGGTCAGACAAGGCTTAAAGGAACCTTATACTGACTTTCTGCAGAGGCTAACCCAACTGTACATACAGAAGTTTTGGATTCAGAAGTTAGGAAGCAATTAATACTCTTTGCCCTTTGACCATGCTAATCTGGAATGTAAAAGAATGCTTATGCCACTAAAGATCAGATCTGCACCCATAGAGGAATCTATAGAGGAATCCATAGAGGAATGGACTCAGTATGCAATCAATGCTGAATCTCTCCATTGCAATGAAAAGAATTGGGTAGGCCAAGCTGTTGCCAACGTTAGGGGAAGGAATCAAGGCATCACTTGTTTTAATTGTGGTAAACTAGGCTATAATAAAAGGAATTGTATGCAAGGTACTTCTGGGAATACTGTTCATCTTAGGAATGATTTAAACAGAAGGTCACTACCTTCTGTGTTATTCAGGAGATGTGACAAAGGCTGACATTGGACAAATGAATGTAGGTCCACAAGAGACAAACAAGTCAACCCTTTACCATCAGGAAACACCTCTCAGGGCTTCCCCTGGGAAGCCCGGAGAAATCAGATCTCAAAGCCAAAGAAGGTTCAGTCATATCCAGTCAGTGGAGGAACAGCCTCCTCAGGACGACTAGATAATCCAATGTCTAAAATAGAGGACCATACAACATTGAATAATAAAACAACTTTAAGAGCGGAATTGACAGTTCCAAGTAAATCAATGATCCCTATATTTTGGCAGATTTTCATAAATGAACAAAGACCAAAATTGATAATATAGATAGATAATATTTATATCTAAGGCTTAGTCAACATGGGAGCTGATGTTTTGATCACAACTCCACAATCGTGGCATCCAAGATGGCCTCTAAAGGAGATAAATGTTCAATTTCTAAGTATTGGGGCAATATTTCAGGTGAAACAGAGTGTAATATGGCTTGGATACATAGAACCAGAAGGACAGAGAGGAAGATTAAAGCCATATGGGGCTAATGTAGCAGTGAATTTATGGGTTTGTGACCTTCTACAACAATGGAATACCCAGATTAAAATCCTTCTGGGCTCAGATATCAACCAGAGACTCAGTTGTGTTTCTGAAAACAATATTTTAAGATGCTATGCACAACAATTACCAGTCATTCAGGTTGTGTAAAAGCACAACTCACTAGCTGCTGAACCTGTAAAGGCACTCACAGCATTACCTTAGAAATGGTTGACAAAAAGCCTATTTGTGTTCAGCAATGGCCCTTAACAAAGGAGAAACTAAGGCTCTAGAACAGCTGGTACAGGAGCAGTTACAAGCTCAGCATATTGAAGACTCAACCAGTCCATTGAATTCTCCTGTATTTGTTGTCAAGAAGAAATCTGGAAAGTGGAGAATGGTTACAGACTTAAGAGCAATTAATAAGGTGATTCAACCCATGTGCTCTTTACAATCCAGTATCCCTCTGTCTTCCCTGTTACCTAAGGGATGGCCTATTATAGTTGATTTGAAGGACTGGTTTTTTTTTTTTAACCATACCTCTACAAGAACAAGACAAAGAAAAAATTTGCATTCACAGTGCTCACACTTAATAATTCACATCCAGTAAAGAGGTACGAATGGAGGGTCCTTCCACAAGGAATGTTGAATAGTCCCACCTTATTTTGTATAACAGTCATTAAAAGTGATAGATAAACAGTCCACCTAATCTATTATTTACCATTATATGGGTGATATCCTGTTGGCAGACCTGAATGTAGATACCTTAGAAAGAATGTATGAAGAAACAAGGAAGATATTGCCTGACTGGGGACTTCAAATTACCCCTGAAAAAATACAAAGAGGAGATTCTGTCAATTATTTAGGATATAAAATAGGCCTACAAAAAATTAGACCCTAAAAGGTGCAACTTAGGAGAAATTGATTGAGGACTCTTAACAATTTCCAAAAACTAGTAGAAGATATTGCTCATATACGACCCATTATTGGTATGAAAAACTATGAACTAGTTAATTTATTCAAAACATTAAATTCCAGAGAATTTTCTGATGAAGCGGAGAGAGAATTAGCCTTGGTGGAAAAGAGATTACAAGAAGCACACATGAACCATGCACATCCAGACCTTGATTGCATTTTGGTTATTTTACTCTTTATGCATTCCCTACAGGAGTCATAATGCAAAGAGAAAATATTGTATTAGAGTTGATATTTTTGCCACATAGGCCAAGTAAAAAGTTGAAAATAGGGGCTGGAGAGATGGCTCGGCGGTTAAGAGCACCGGCTGCTCTTCCAGAGGACCCGGGTTCGATTCCCAGCATCCACATGGCAGCTAACAACTGTCTGTAGTTCCAGATCCAGGCAAACACCAAGGCAAATAAATAAAGTTTTTTTTTTTAAAAAAAAGTTGAAAATATATATCAAAAAGATTTTTAATTTGATTTTTAAGGGAAAATTTAGGCTTCATCAATTGACTGGAAAGGACCTAGCAGAAATTGTTGTGTCTTTGACTAATGGAATTGTTTGATTATGGGCAGACTTGGAAAAAAAAAACCTGTAGTTAACTTCTTGGGAGAGATTAATAACAAATATCCCCAAAGCAAAAGAATTCAATTTATAAAGGAAACTAATTGGATTTTCCCTCATGTGGTACAGGATAAACCTATTTCTGGAGCTTCCACATTTTATATTGATGCAAAAAATTTAGGAAAAGCTGGTTACAAATCAGAAAATTTAAGTAAAGTGGCTCAAAGCCTTTATAATTCTGTTCAGAAGTCAGAACTTTATGCTATTATTATGGTATTATTGGATTTTACAGAACCTCTTAACGTAGTAACTGACTCTCAGTATGCAGAAGGAGTTGTCTTACATATTGATGATTTCATTCCTGATGATACAGAATTAACCTCATTGTTTATACAACTACAGAATATCATTAGAAATAGAATTTATCCTATGTGCATAATACAAATCAGATCTCATACAGGCCTTTTGGCCCTTTGGCACAAGGTAATGATGACATTGGTCAGTTATTAATAGGAAATGTGCTGGAAGCCTCAGAATTTCACAAGTGACATCATGTCAATAGCAAGGGATTAAAATAAGGGCTTTCCTATCACTTGGCATCAGGAAAAGGAAATTCTATGGAATTGTACTGTTTGTTCCTTCTATAACCAACCATCTTTACCTGATGGAAGTAATTCTAAGGGTACACAGAGAAATGAGATTTGGCAGGTAGATGTGTTTCATTTTACAGAATTTGGAAAGAAGAAATATGTACATCATATCATTGAAACTTACTCAGGAATGCAATGGACAACTGCTTTGAGTTATGAAAAAGCTAATGCAGTACTCACTCACCTTCTGGAAGCCATGGCCATAATGGGAATTCCTGTTCAAATTAAGACAATGCTCCAGCATATGTCTCCCAGAAAATGAAGCAGATTTTTGATATTATGGCATAAAGCACATTACAGAGATATCACACAATTCCATGGAACAAACAGTTTCTGTGTTTCTGAGTTTGTAGAGAGATCTCATCGTACCTTAAAAGAGATGCTTCATAAACAGAAAGGTGAGATGAAAAAACACAGGGAGAATTGCATAATGCTTTACTGACTTTGAAATTTCTTCATGCTGATGAGAAAGGAACAACGGCTGCAGAGAGATACTGGCTAACAGAAAAAACTGCTGAGATGAACCAACCTGTCTACTTCAGGGAAATTCTGACCACAGAATGGAAGCCAGGATATGTGCTTCAGTGCGGAAGGGATTTTGCTTTTGCTTCCACAGGAGAAGAAAAGATATGTGTACCAACAAAATTAATAAAGATCTGATTCAAAAAGGAGATCCCTCCTGAGGAGGAGAGGTAACTGCTCATCCAACAATATGACAATTGTATACATGGTAAGGAAAACTCACTTAACATGGCAGGGGCAGTGGCTCATATTTGTCTTTACAGAAGAATAAATACAACCATCTTCAAGATATTAAAAGGATGCCAGACGCTTAGATGCCTAAAGCTGAAGGGATATCACCTATGAACGGATTATGAACAAGGGAATATAAGGACAACTGGTACCAATATACACTATTGGGTAATTTCTCAATTCTCACTGTTTTACATCTATATCACTCTAAAAAAAAAAAAAAAAGGAGGGGGAGAGAGAAAAAAGACAGAGACAGAGAAAGAAAGAACCTGGTGTTCACTACTCAATGATTACTTTTGAAATATAGACCATTTAGGACGGTTGCAAGATAGCTTCATGTCATATCTTTAACAAGATTTCCAGATGTACTTACCCAGAACTCTGAGAATAGTTATAGATGCTTATAGTCAGTCCATTAGGACCTAACTACTGTTTTAGTTTTTACAGGACCCCATCAGAGATACTGCCACCCACAAGTCAGCAGAAAGAAACCTTACGAAAAACTACATCCCTCTTTGAGTAAGTTTTGTCCTTTGAGGGTTATGGATGATTATCATTTTGATAGGGTAGTGATAAGTTAAAATTGGGTTGAGAATAGAACAATAATATAGACATAGGTAGATTATTGTATCTACCTGTAAACAACTAGTAGACAAATAAGAGCCAAAGACAATTTTCACTGATATGGATGCTTGTATATTGATATAAATGTGAAATTATTTTATATTTTTGATTAAGATAATCTGTATATTGATACAAAATTGAATCTTTAATTGCCCTATTTTGTGCATGTTTCTACCTGTTTAAAATATTTTGCACATTAATGCATATTAAGCATATTACTGTCATTCTTGCTATGCAACTTCTACATCTGTTTAATTATACTAGTCATAATATAATTACATTAGTCAACTATACACCCATTTATAGATTGCCTATTTTTACAATGTAAGCGTCAATCTTTAGGATGATAAGAATTACAGAGCATTATTTAGGCTTGCCATGTAACAATCATACTGTTTAGGTTTCTCTCATACATGCTGGGAATATATCAGATAGACAGGAGTCTTCAACCACTTCATAGACCTGGAGAATATGGCATTTAACATTTTGTTATTCAAAATTCAGGCATGAGAGACACAACAATTCCTGGCATCACTGCCCTCACTGTTCCTTTCCCAAGATGGTGTTGAGCATCAAGGACACTCCACAAAGAGTTTGTCTTCCTTGGCAGACAATGGTCTGTTGGGCAAAGAACTGCCCTTACCTCGACTGATGTCAGTACGTACACTGTCCAATCCAGATGAGCAGGATGAAGAATAGAGACTGCTGAAGCCTGCCTGGACAGGATAAGATGGTTTCTCCAAAAATGTCCTGCTTCTGAAGAGATCTGTCAGATATCTTAGGCCTGTAGCCAGAAAGGTGGATGCTCCAACTTTGCAGAAAAGCCATGGGTGACTGACTGTTGCTGTCCTTTCCTAAATATTGGAAGCTACTCTCTTGTGCTTCCAACCTTCAGGTAATCTATTTTCCTTTTCAGGATCTGATTGGGTTGAAGACTAGATAAGATTTCTACCATCACACATCTTAGTAAAGAACATTCAGGTATTGAATTCTTTTTATTCAAGATAAACAGCCTTGAAGTAATCCCGGTACATTGCCATTTATGAATATTCTAGACATTTAAGATATACCTTGTATTTGTTGTTAGTTGTAGTTTGATCTTGCTTATGTTAGTGACTTTCCCTCACCCAGACATTACCTTATAATTATTCCTAAAGTATATAGTCTTATACTTAGTTTAGAACTTTCCTAGTTAGACAAAAGGGGGAGATGTATTGGGATTCAGGCATTATTTAGGGAAATAGTAGCTTCTAGGAATCAGGACCCCGAAAGGGCAAGGCCAGAATGGATAGAGACCCAGGAACACTGACTTCCCTTCCCATTTTGTACCTGCCTTCTTGGAGAGTGGACCAGCAGCCTGGTGTGGGACAGTTCTATCTCCAAGAATTGTCCTAAGGTTCCATTTGTATAAGTGAGTGTGTATATAACCCCTGAATAAATATTAATCCTTTATGTGATATATTGCAAGTGAATAATTTCACAATAGATATCTGCATCTATAATTCCTGTTTGCTTACCTAGATTTTCTATTTCCAGGATTCCCTCAGTTTTGGGTTTTTTTTTTTAATTGCTTCTATTTCCATTTTCAGGTCTTAAACAGTTTTCTTCACCTGCTTTTTCTTGGCTTTCTTGGAATTCTTTTAGAAATCTATTGATTTTACCCAATTTTTTTATTTGTCTTTTTCTCAATTTCTTTAAGGGTTTTTTTTTCATTTTCTATTTAAGGTCCTCTATCATCTTCATAAAGTAGTTTTTAAGGTCATTTTGTGTGTGCTGTAGCTGTGTTGGACTGTTCAGCTAGTGCTGTTGTAGAATAGCTGGACTCTAAGTGGTGACATGTTGCCCTCTCTCCTATTGACTGTGTTCTTACACTGGAGTTCAGGCATCTGGATTTGAGATAATTATAGGTCCAGGTATTGATCCCTGATTTTGTCTGTTGGATGGGTGTTGTGTTGCTTAGTTTCTCTTCCTTCTCTGGTTTTCTGGCCAAAATGCCAAGGGTTCTGGTGACTAGAGAGTCTTCAGGTTCAGTAGGGTTTTTCCTTCTGTGGTTTTGGGGTCCGGGGGTCTCTAGACCCAGCCTGGCCTTTGGCAAAGCAAAAGTCTTCTTCTGAAGTTGTAGACTAAGATATGGACCCTAGGGGAGGGAGTACAGTCTGGGGTTGTTGGAAAGGGTTAAAGGGTTTTACTGGGCCATGGGTCCCTAGGACCACTTTGGCCTCCCTTAAGGCTGCTGTGGCTGGGGCACTAGAGTGGAGTCCAAAGGAGGAGAAAATACATAAGTAATTAAAAAACAAATATCCTATAGTGACACATACTGACCATTAGAACAATGACTTCAGAAAAAAAAAAAAACCAGCAGAGGACCTGCAGGTAAAGGAGCATGCCACCAAGCCTGGCAAAACAGGTTCAATCCCAGGACTGGTGCAGTGGAGAGAACTGATACTGTGCTCTGACTTCTACAAATGTCCACACAGCACACATGTACCCACACGCACACACCACAAATAAACATTTTTAAAAAGTATAAGATACAAACATTTAAAAATTAGTGCTATTTCATTTCTAACAATGAACAATTAGAAAAAAAAGGCTGGATATGGTAGGACATGCCTGTTAAACTCTGTCAGAGCACTGCTTGGTTGATATGGGAGGATCGCATCACAAGTCAGCCTGAGTTATATAGCTAAAGTTACCCCTCCCCTAAGAAGTCCTATGCAAATGAATAAAACTGTGCTCACAAAACCATCAGAAGAATAAAATACCTTGGAATAAGCCTAGGCAAGGAAAACATTTTTCTAAAGGCTTTAAAGATTACATGGATGTCACATATCCTGTCTGCATGAATTGACTTAGTGTGAAGATACCAAGACTGTTGGAGAAATTCATAAAATTGATGCAATTACTATAAAAATTCCAGTGGTATTCATTGTAGGAACAGAAAGATCAATCCAAAATTTTAAGGGATCTTAGGCATTCCACATAATCCAAGAATTTCTGCTTTTGGTGACAAAAGTTTGTTTCAGTAACTAATATATGTAATTAATCACCAAGACTACTATGTGTAAAAAGGAAAAGAGAACTTCTTTTGGTCTTTTTTTTCTTGAAGAGTCTTAATGAGTGTCCTTTGCCTGGAGTATGTGCATGCTTCCTTGGTCTTAGGCCTTCAGGTTTCAGCCAGGTGAATGCTTTTCCTGGCCTGCTCTATGTTTAGCTGGAAGTTGTGTTTTATGAGAACCTGGCAGCATTTAAACACAGCATACTTCTAGAATGTTGGCTGTGATGCACAGAGCCATCTGGGATTTGTGATACATTCTCCACTGTCTGCACAGGATCTGCTCCTTACACAGGTTCTCTTCCCAGGCATTGCACATTAATCCTTCGCTTGTGCTTACCAGTGCCCAGCGCTGTGCTTCTGCCTGGGAAAACCAGGGAAAATCCAGGAAAGCCACAAGCTTGTAAATGATCAACTATCTCCAACCAGCTTCTGGACCTGCTGGTGGGAGTTTGCTCTGGCAAGCCCACTTGTCCTGGCGGGACCCCATCAGATCTTCTAGACATGGCACAGGATCAGCACCAGATACTGGATAAAGTCTGAAGCTACAACCATAGTGGAGAAAGGAATAGGTTTTCTTAGAAAGTTGCCAAAACACTTTTTTAGAAGGGAAAACATCTTGGAGAATCCAGAATTGCTGATTTCAAAGCATATTGCAGAGTTAAAGCAATGGAAAAACACTAGCATGAAGACAATTGCAGCACAATGCATCAGGAAGCCCATAATAAACCCTCTTGTATATGGTCAATGGCCTCCAAATAGGATAGCAAGGACATTCAAAGGGAAATAGCAGCTTATTTAACTAGTGGTGTTGGGAGAATTGATAGTCACATGTAGAACAATAAAGTTTTACTCCATATGTTCCTTTACATTATATATAAAAATTTAATTGTCTAAGGATATAAAACATAATCTAAACGTTAAAGACTACAGAATAAAGATGAAAATATTCATGACCTTTGAGCATAACAACATACATCTATAATCCCAGCCCTAGGGAAGCAGAGACAGGGGGATCCTTGGAGCTTGATAACCAGCCAGCCTAGCCAATTACTGATGTTGAGGTTCAGTAAGAGACCTGTCTCTAAATAAAAGTGAGAAAGTGGTTGGAAAGCCAACAATGGCCTCTGGCCTTCACATCCATCCATCATCATCATCAGAATAGGAAAAATACCTGCAACTCACGCATCTTTTAAAGGATTAATATACAGAATATATAAAAAATTACAACCCCTTCAGTACCAAATCACTCTCAAATGTGCCATGACAAAGGACAAACTGAGATGAAAAAGCTCCGGGAGTCATCACAGACTGAGAAAGACCTTCTGTGCAAGCCCAGGCGGCTCTCTGAGTGGGGCTGCTGAAACGTATGAACCATTTAGTACTGGCCTTGCCATGACTTCTCAATCCTCTGTAGGAATACAAAATTGTTTGATGCCTGTAAAACACTCTTTTCCTGCAGAACACATGGCACTTGAAGATCTTGTTCTGAACTTCTGCATTCAGCCCCGAGACACCAACCAAAAGACCAAATCTAAACTGCACTGTTCATGTGAGCCTCTGAGTCCTTAGGACAGACAGACTGACGGTATAAGTCTGTGTCTGAGCAAGTCTCTGGGTGGCTTGAAATAATAACGCACTGCTGGGCTATCTGCTCCTGTTTGCTCATGTTCCACCAGGCCCCGTGCTGCTCTTATCTCATGAGATGTATCCATTCATAAAATCCAAACAAAAACCTATTAGATTACGTAACTAATTTGTTGAAATTCTATCAGTCAGCAGTTAGAGTGCAAGCGATACTTGACTCTTACAAGACAGTCAGCTTTCCAGTACACACCTCGGCTGCCATAGAGCTTGGGTTACCTAAAGCAGACACTGGTACTCTGAGAAAGAGGGACTTACTCAAATTTACTGTGCTGTGCTCAGGACACATACAGAATCTACCCTCCCAGGCATTCATCACAATGTTATGAAAAGTTAAGGACAGAGCCAGAGGGTTAAGAGAAATTCAAAGAACTCTCTTAATGTAGACTTCCCAGCTTCTTTCAGAAACCTGTAGGCTATCATATAGTTTATGTCAATCATCCCAGGTAAGAGTAGGACATAGGAACTACCTTCTCTCGCTGCCCGTAGCGATGCAGCCTGGAGATCCCTTAACTGAATGCAGCTCAATGTCTGGACAGCCTCTCCCATCTGCAGGGCAGCCCCACTGCTCCATCCAGAGCAGCAAGGTGAAGCCTGTCCCAGACCAACCTTTTATGGCACAACCAGCGCACTTGGCTTGGGCTTTATCTGCTGGTTCCCACTGCAGGCATTTACCAAGTTCCTTTCATCAAAGATTACAAAGACATAGGTCTTTAAAAACAAATTTATTAAGAGAACATTCTGGATGGGATATGGAGGCCCCTTGTACACTAGCCCTCATATCGTCAGGAAAAATATGCAGGACTAGGGTCCAATTTATATGCCATTCTAAGGCATTCTAACTCCATTCAGTCTGTGGAGTTCTCTAATTTCAGAATGCCACCATCCTCCTCCAAACAGGCCTGCACCCATTTGCAGATGTTCGCCACTCTCCACCATGCACTCCAGTCACAGATCTTTCTCCAAGGCTTTGCCTACTCGAGATGTCCTAGATATGGAATCACACTTTTTTTTCCCCCTTTAAGACTGGTTCGTCTCATCTAGCATGTTTCCACAATCAATCTGTGCTGGAGCATCTTTTTCAGTGTTTTAATTAGCACACAAAGGAGTCATTACAGCACCTTCTCCCCACCACTATGTAGCTCCCTTTCCATTTTCCTATCACATTATCTATTACCGTCTTCTCTTTTCCCTCAGTCTCTTTCCAGTTTCATAGCTAGTAGCTACACTCACACTCACATAGATACATGCGTATAAAAAATAATAGCTAAGGCCTGCATATGACAACAGTTTCTGAACCTCGATTACCTCACAATATTTACAGCCAATTGAGCACATGTACCACATTTTCACTATCCACTCAATTGTGGATGTGTCCAGGCTGGTTCTGTTGACTTGTTATTGAGAACAGAGCTTCAGTAGATACCGCAGTGATTTCTCTGGGAGGATATAGAGTCCTCTGCTGCGCGTCCAGGGCCTCTACACAGCTCACATGGCAATTCAGTTTTCCTTTAAATGGCCCTCTGTACACATTTCCATAATGGCTGTACTAGTTTACACTCCTGCCAATAGTGGACAAGGGTTATTCCCCACCACCTCACCGTTTGTTGCAGTTTATGATGGATGTCTGAACTGGAGTAAAGATCTCAAAGTAGTTTTATTTTGCATCTCTCTGATGGCTAAGGTTTTTTTTTATATTATGAATAAAATCACATTTTCTATCTGTGTATATCGGCTAAGGTTGTTTTTAAAAGAGCACTTTGAAATTTTTTAATAGGATCTCATATATTCTATTCCTTTTTGTTGATAAACACCATTAGCTGTATAGGTACTTATCTTGTCATCAGTCAGTTGATACTTGCATTGTTTCTGATGTTTATTTTTTTTACCTATGCCACAAATATTTTTGTATGTCTTAATAGAAACAGATGTTTTTCATTCTCTTGAGTACATTTAGAATTCTTAGATCACAGGGTAATTCTGAGTTCAATGTCCAGGAAAAGGTCATATTTTCCCTAAAGTACAGGAGTTTACGATCCCAACCACAATGTCCAATGGTTCACTCCTCCACAGCTTCAGCCACAATGGTCCTTCCTCTTCTCCTTTTCTTCCTCTTAAGTGCAGATTCAAACCTAGGGTGTCACATGTGTGAAGCAAGTATTGTCACTGAGCTATAACCTCAGCTATTGTCCCACTCTGCTAACAGCAGTGATTCTAAAAGGTAGGTTCTCTGCAGGCTTGCTTTCATTGTTCAGTTGTGTTGAATATCTTCCCTTATGCTAAGTGAACACCTAGAGACTAAAAACGTTAGAGAAATGTCTACCTCATTTATTTGGAAACTGGGTTATTAAGATCTGGGTCCCTTGGTCGGTGAGAGGGCCCACTGAGTAAAGGCGCTTGCTGTACAAGCCTGACAAACCGAGCTCCATCTCGGGGACCAACGTAAATGTGAAAGGAGAAAACCCTCTGAAGTTGCCCTCTGACCTCCACGGACATGCCATGGCCACATGCATACCCACACACACATATAATAATAAAACATTTTCTAAAGATCTGAGTCCATTATATTTTTGGATCTATTATATTGTATGTTCAAAGTATGATGACCTATTACATTAGCTTAAGGAACATTTCATTAATTTTCAAAGTATGTTCAAGTTTAGATACATATTTTTACTAAATGCAGCAAAATTTCACCAAGAATTTGAAATTGGCCTAAAAAATTAAAGCCATGGTAGCTTCTCAAATAACTCTAGGAGGTATAGGTGAAATGACTTGCCAACAAGTGTGGATCTGACAATGTACTGACTTGGAATGCTGTATAAGGGAGTGTAGTTTACATACTGACTAGTTGCTAATACAAAGAAACTATTGGTAATTAAATGGGAAAAATAGGTGATGTATAAAAATCCTCACACCAAAATAATTACCAGCTAAGTACTTTGCTTTCTGGGAATTGCTTCAAAATAAATCAAGGTTCCAAACAGAGGTAGCATGAAGACTGCCCATGAACCAAGTATGTTGAAATGGACTTTCTTTTCTGAAAATTTTCATTAAAAACAAAACAAACGGGCGCTGCTGGCCGGCCGGGCGGGGACGGAGGGCTGCGATGCGGACCTGGCTGCGGCGGTGACCGGAGCTGCCGCCCGACATGAACTCGCTGGAACAGGCGGAAGATCTCAAGGCTTTCGAAAGAAGACTTACTGAGTATATTCATTGCTTGCAACCTGCCACTGGACGCTGGAGAAGTGTCCTTCTTCACATCATTATGGAATCATCCATTTTTCACAATTAGCTGTATTACTCTAATAGGCTTGTTCTTTGCTGGCATACACAAAAGAGTAGTTGCACCATCAATTATAGCTGCTCGATGTCGAACAGTACTATCAGAATACAATATGTCTTGTGATGATACAGGAAAGCTAATTTTGAAACCTAGACCTCATGTTCAATGACAGTCTGCGCTATTGTTAGGGAACCTAAACCAGTCTTTCTTCAAATAAGTGATACAGCAAAACGCCATAAGGATTTCTGTTGGAGTTGGCCGTGTGACGGTTTAGCAACAACGGGAAGAGGCATGCACTATTGCCCAGGAGTATGTCCATGATGACG
>PVIH01007254.1:10948-102390 GCA_004025045.1 Sigmodon hispidus | reverse complement strand
CTCTGTCAGCCCAAACCACAGCATGGGACTGACATCCAGTCCATGGCCAGAATTCTCCCCAATTTATTCCCTGACAATAAGGAGCCCATTCTGGTTGAGGGGGAGGTATCTGTTCCATCCCTTTAGCTGGCCACCATCCAGAGAGCCAGGTGGCCTTAGCAGTGCGACAAGATCCACCAGAATTTTTAGGCAAGTCAAATCATCCTGCAGTTTGATTATACAGCAGGATGCATGGGGAAAGATTTGACCTATTCTTCACTATCTGAAAACATAAACTTCCTTCTAAATAAAAAGATCTATTTTCAGCTATCGAGGCTGCAAGAGAAAGTCTCTCTTTAGGGGTGCGGCTGTGGCCTATTCCCTCTTTTTGTTTTAATAAACATTCTTTGAGTGTCCGATGGGCCCTTTCCACAATGCCCTGTCCTTGTGGATTATAAGGCAGCCCATGGTTCAATTGAACTTCCATCTGTTTGCAAAAGCTGGCAAATTGGTGTCCTGCATATGCAGGTCCATTATCAGTCTTTAATTGTTGAGCCTTTCCCCAAGCTGCCCAGGCTTCCAGGCAATGGGCTAAGACTTGGCGTCCCTTTTCACTTGACATGGCAGAGGCATATATAATGCCAGAGCAGGTATCTACAGAAACATGAACATATTTAAGTGTCCCAAATTCAGCAAAATGAGTAACATCCATTTGCCATACCCTTAAAGGCAATATGCCCCTTGGGTTAATTCCAAAAGAGGGTTGAGGGCGAAACTGTGCACAACTGCTACAGTCAAGCACTATTTGTCTGGCTTCCATTCTAGAAAGCTTAAATTTATTCTGCAGGGTTTTTGCATTAACATGAAACTGTTCATTAAAGCTCTTTGCCATCTGAATAGGCTGAACAAGAAACATATGCATTGGGCGTGTAGCAAGGTCAACTATAGCATTACCATCAGCTAGAGGTCCAGGTAAGCCTGTATGTGCTCTAATATGGCAAGGATAAAATGGACAATCATGTCCTATTATAAGCTTTCGAAGCTGTTTGAATAGAGCTGCCACGGTGCTGGAGGCCTTTATCGGTCCAGCCACTTCAGGAATTTTTAAAGCATTCACTACATAACTAGAGTCAGAAAGTAAGTTAAAGGCAAAAGGACATTGCTTAAACACTTCAATCACAATTTGTAACTCAGTTACTTGTGGAGCGCCAGGCTCAAATTGCCTGCGTTGCATCTGTTGACCCTGTATTAGGAACGCAACTACACCTGTTTTGGAACCATCTGTGAATACATTTAATGCTTGTGGAATTGGCTGAACTCTGGTAATTTTTGGAAACACTACTGGGTGGCGCTTGAAAAATGTCATCAGAGGGTCAGCTGGGAAGTGATTATCAATGTTACCTGGGAAGGTGCATCTCAAAATTGCCCATTCATCTATGGCTGCATGCAACACTGATACTTGCTCTGCAGTAAAAGGCACTACTATTGTTGTTGGATAGCGGCCAAAATATTGCAAAGTCTGTTGCAATCCCAATTCTGCCAGCAGTGCAACTACTGTGGGATAATACTCTATACTCTTGCTAGGTGAGACTATAGGGTGAATCCAGAGCAGTGGTCCATCTTGCCACAATACTCCTGTAGGCTGTCTGTAAGTATCCAATATACATAGTTGAAATGGGCCTTCTGTTATTCTTACTAACTTTGCATCAGAGAGACGACGGTCCACTATTTGTAATGCCTTATGGGCCTCTGGATTCAATTGTCGAGGTGAATCAAGAGCTGGATCCCCCTTCAACAGATCATATAATGGTTTAAGTTCATGATTTGGCAATTTCAAATAACCTCGTATCCAGTTAATATCTCCTAGCAGTCTTTGAAAATCATTAAGAGTCTTTAAGCCATCCTTCCTAATTTCTATTTTTTGTGGCTTAATGACTGTTGGAGTAATTTTTGCTCCTAAATAATTCACTATCTGATGCTGTTGCACATTCTTTGGAGCAATGCATAGACCATGAGCTTGCAAGGCTTTCTGAATCCTAACATAAGCTTCCTGCACTAGTTGTTCAGTCCTGGCTGTAATTAGCAAATCATCCATATAGTGGAGACATCTTACTAAAGGGAATTCTTTCCTAACCTTTTCTAATGCTTTCCCAACAAACATTTAACACATTGTCGGGCTGTTAGCCATCCCTTGAGGCAGCACGACCCATTCAAACCGCTGATCAGGCTGCTCATGATTGCAGGATGGTACTGTGAAAGCAAATCTCTCTGTATCCTGAGGGCAAAGTGGTATGGAGAAAAAGCAGTCTTTAATATCTAAAACAATAATAGGCCAATGTGAAGGCAAGGTAGTAAGCAATGGCAGTCCACGCTGGACTGGTCCCATGAGTTGCATTGATGGCTCTCAAATCATGCAATAATCTCCATTTACCTGATTTCTTTTTTTATAACAAAGATGGGTGTGTTCCAAGGTGAGGTGGATTGTTTAATATGTCCTTGTGCCAACTGCTCTGCAACTAGTTCTGAGGCTGCTTGCAATTTTTCTTGAGTTAATGGCCACTGAGGAACCCATACTGGCTCCTCAGTCTTCCAAGTTATGGGAATACTATCCCCAGTGGCCCCTAGGAAAAACCCAGCCCATTACAGTTATGCCTAGGGTGAGCCTCTATGGGATCTGTGATGCCTTGAAGGCATTTGCCTATCCCTCTTCCAGGGACATATCCCATGTTTCTCATTATTGTCTGAGCCTCAGGCGAGTATTCATTTGTAAGATTGAATTTTAGATCCTTTAAAATGTCTCTTCCCCACAGGGTAATAGGAAGCTCTAAGGTGTAAGGTTGTATTTTTCCTCTCTGGCCTTCTTCACTAACCCATTGTAGCTCTCTAGCACTTACAGCAGGAGCTTGTGCGTACCCTAACCCTTGCAGAGTCTGACTGGAGATTTGAACTGGCCACCCTGATGGCCAATCCTTTTTTGCAATAATACTTTTGTCAGCACCTATGTCTAGCAGCCCAGTAATCCTTTTTCCATCCACTGTCAAGGTCATTATGGGTCTGTCATCGAGGTCCAGGCTCAAGCAGGCAATATCAATTCCTGTAGAGCCAAACCCTTGTTCTCCTCTCTTTTTATTGCTAGCCTGAAACTTGCCATGTAGACTTGGCAATACTAACAGCTGTGCTATTCTGTCTCCTGGTGATATTGGAAAAATTCCTTTTGGGGATTCTACCATAATTTTAACAACTCCTGTGTAGTCTGAGTCCACTACACCTGGATGCACTTTCAAGCCTTTCAAAGTAGAGGAAGATCTGTCTAACAAAAGTCCTACAGTATTAGGTGGTAGGGGTCCTTTAAAATCTGACTCAATAAGCTGCACTCCCATCTGAGGGGTTAATACAAGTCTGGTGGTGGCGCAGAGGTCCAGCCCTGCTGGACCTGTAGTGGCTCGCCTTGGCTGTGTGGTGGATCAAACAATGGCCTCCTGTTGGCAGGTATCCAGCAGCTGTTCTGCTCCATTACCCCATATATTTGAGGGCCCTGGGAATGGGGGCCCCATCTCCCATTTTTTGGCTGGCAAGGATGTGACTGAGGTAATGATTGACCATTTGCATCCTTCACTGACCTGCATTCACTAGCCCAGTGGTGTCCTTTCTTGCATCTAGGACAGAGCCCTGGCATGGGTCTTTGGTTAGAATTAATAGCAGAGGTGCCCTGTCCTGTTCTCCGGGGGCAGTCCCATTTCATGTGACCAAACTTACCACAGGAGAAACATGCCCCTAAGTCTTTGTCTCCTCCTCTCTTAGCTCTAGAGAGCTGCATCACTGCTGCAGCAAGCCCTGCATTAGACAAGGGCCCCCCAGCTCTCGGCAGCATTTCATCCATACTTCAATGTCCCGATGCCTGTAAGGAGTTATGGCAGCGCAACATTCTTTAGTGTACTGTTCATAGATAAGCTGTTTAACTAGGGGCAGTGCAGTTTCTGCATCTCCAAACATCCTCCCTGCCGCTTCCACCATCCTGGCTACAAAGTCTGAGAAAGGCTCTGTGGCTCCCTGAATAATTTTAGTGAGGTTTCCACTCACTTCCCCTCTATTAGGGAGTGATTTCCATGCTCTGAGAGCAATCTTGTTAACCTGCTCATACACCTGAAGTGGGTAGCCTGTCTGATTGCGAACATCGGAAAACCTTCCTGTTCCCAGCAGCATGTTCTGATCCCAGGCTGCATTACCAGCCTGTCTGTTTGCTGCTGCTTCCTGCCCTGCAAATTCTGTCATAAATGATTTCCAGTCGAGGTACTGTCCTGGATTCAGGCATGCTTTAGCTAAGCTGGTCCAATCTCCAGGGGCCATGGCTGATGCTGTTAACGCTTCAACTTGTGCTAACGTGAATGATGCAGTCACCCCATAAGTTCTCACTGATTCAGCCAAAGATTTAACTGTTTTAAAGTCTAACATCTGATGATACCTATTCTGTTGATTGTCCTCATATACTGGGAAAGCCAGTGTTAAGCGTGGCCGCAGCTCTCTCTGCACTTCACGCCAAACTGCACTGTAATCTGGCACACATGCTCAACAGGGATACGGAGGTAGGGCAAAAGGTGCTGATGGTATTATTTCTCCATTATGTGTTTCTCTTGCTCTTTCTTTGTGCCTTTTCAGCTTAACTCGCTGAGCAGGCCTCATTTCCTTTTCCCTCTCTGACTCCAACTCTGAACTACTTCTGCGTTGTTCATCATCAGATGACATGAGACACAGGTCCTCCAGAGACGGCAATGTCAGATAGAGATTGCCTCCTCCGCATGCTCCTTGCTCCTGGCTCTGAGATTCTCTGTCTGACCGTTCCTCCTTCAACTTTGCTAATTCCTCAGCTCCCCACTCTAATTCGGCTGCTCCTACATGATTGTCCAAGCACTCCCTAATCATCGACCAGATTGGCATAATTCCAGGAGGGAGGTTGCCCTCTTTCTGGGCATGATTAAGGTCCTTGCCCAGTTTCTCCCAGGAGCTGCCTGTAAGAGAGCCACTCACTAGGAACCAAGGTGCACAATGGTCTACGGTATCTAAGAATGCCTGTAAATTCTGTGCTTTCATTTTTACTCCATTAGTCTTTAGTAATTCCTTTAAGGCTATCATGATCAGATGTGATTGATTAACCCCCATTTTCCGGGTCCTTTAGTCTCCTGTGTTCCTTAATTATTTTCCCGATCCTATTTCTAACAGCCCCAAGATTCCCGATCAGGTTTCAGTCACTCGTCCATGATTTCCCCGATCCTCTGCCTTTATCTACAGGCAGAGTTCCTGCTTCACGCAGGTCTCACTCTGTGCCCAGTGAGACTTATCTGGCTAGCCCCCCTGCTTACCACAGTTCTGAATCCTGCATGGGAGTTTTTTCTCTCTCCCCGTATGGGCCACCAGCTGTGCTGCACCCCGTCCCATCCAGCAGGAAAAGACACAGCACCAGGATTCTTCTGTGGTAATTGACCAGGTCCTTTATTGTTACAGATACTTCTTGCAGTAGTAGCCCCTTGCAGTAGTTCCTCCTCTCAACCTGTGCAGCCAGTTTTAAGCTCAAGTCCTTCACTCAGCTAATGCCGCGTGGGCCTTCACCATAGGGCCACGCACACGGAAGCAAGCTAGTCAATTCAGCACATCCCATGGATGGAGTTAATTATTACTGGAAGCATTCGCCATCAGGAAGGCGGGGAACAGGAGCCAGCACCATCTTTAAGATGCGGCAGCTCCCAAAACAAGCCCACTTGCCACAACTGACCAGGAGCCACCTAATTGTGAACCACTGAAGCCATGGGCAGATTCCAGTGCAAAAATACATATAGTAATATAAAGAACAACAAGGTAACTCCCGAAGAAAGTGGCTGTCCTACAACTACAAGACCTGAACTGAGCAATGAAGAGGAAACAGAAGGAAGCAACACCAAAAATTCTTTTATGATGATCACTGAAGCTCTCAAAGAAGATATAAAAAATTCCCTTAAAGAAATAGAGGAAAATACAAACAAAAAATTGAAAGAGATGAACAAATCTATAAAAGAAAACCAAGAAAAAGTAAACCAGAAAATGAAAGAAACATGCCAGGAACTAAAAACTGAAATAGAAGCAATAGAAAAGGCACAAAATGAGACAAAGATGGAAATAGAAAACTTGAAGAAAAAATCTGGAACCACAGATACAAGCATAACAAACAGAGTTCAAGAGATGGAAGATAGAATCTCTGAAGTGGAAGACTCAGTAACTCAAATAGATATATCAGTCAAAAAAAATACTAAAACCAAAAAAGCCATAACTCAAAATGTTCAGGAAATCTGGGACACCATGAAAAGACCTAACTTGAGAATAATAGAAATAGAAGAAGGAGAAGAATACCAGCTCAAAGGCAGAGGTAATATTTTGAATGAAATCATAGAAGAAAACTTTCTTAACTTGAAGAAGGAAATGCCTATAAAGATATAAGAAGCTTATAGAACACCAAATAGATATGATCCCCCCAAAAAGTAAGCACACCACATAATAATCAAGCCACAAAACATACAGAACAAAGAAAAAATTTGAGAGCTGCAAAAGAAAAGGGCCAACTTACCTATAAAGGCAGACCCATCAGAATAACGCCTGACTATTCAATGGAAACGATGAAAGCTAGAAGGGTTGGTCAGAAGTTATACAGACACTAAAAGAGCATGGCTGCCAAACTAGAATATTATACCCTGCAAAATTATCAATCACCATAGATGGAGAAAACAAGATATTTCATGACAAAGTCAGACTGAAAGAATATCTATCTACCAATCCAGCACTACATAAAGTATTAGAGGGAAAACTCCAACCTAAGGACCCCAGATACACCCATGAAACCACAATCAATAACCGCACAAAAGACTACTCCAGAGAAAGGAAATACAAACAAGTTACTGTAGCAGGAAATCAGAATCTACACAGGTGGACTGATAGCAGTGGAGTGCTGGGACAGAGAGGGGCATGGTCAAAGAGAAAGAGCTTCAGAAATAGAGCGCCCAGGGAGAGGACGGGAGACAAAAAGCCAGCGTTCTCTCGCACAGGGTCAGGACCTCTCTCGAGAGTTTCTGGACTGGTAACGCGGGTTCCAGAGGTGTGGCATGTGAGACAAAAACTTTCATTTAAAAATGCTCTGGCACACTACAACTTTACCCCTTCACCTCTTCTTAAAACCTTCTCCATTTTATAAGCAATTCTCACAAAATAAACATCATTTATAACATATCTCATGGTGGGTCATTACCATGATAATTGGCACCTGAACAGGGACTAGTTCCATAAAAACCACAGGCTCCTCGCCCACAGACCCAGCCAGTGTAAACAGCCAATTTAGTTTCAGATCTGCACACAGATCTCTTACACACAGCCAAAAACAGATCTGCGCGCAGATCTCCTAAAAAACAAATTAAACCAATTACAATAACACACAATAAAATTTTTTTAAAAAAGACAAAGGCGGGCCAAAAAATTCCTTACAACACCTCTGCTATAACACAACTGCGACACCTGCTAACCGTAAGTCCTCATTACATCTAAATAAAACAGTTCTTTTTCTTCTACAATGTCTGACCAAATAAATGTTCAAAATCTTGCTCACTTTTTCACAATAATAATAAAAAATTATTTTCCAAATTATGCATTTAAAAACTATCTTAACCCAAAAATTCTTTTACTTTTTTATATAACAATATACTTTATACCTACCTATTTTAAAAGTCCCAACATAAAAATAAACCCATTCCCCATAAAATACATAAAACTAAAATGTCTAACATAAATAAACATATTAAGACAATCCAAAAACTCATTACTTCCATAGAAAAAACATCTACATTGGTTAGAGAGGAGTGCTCACGGGAGTTTCCAGACTAGTAGCGTGAGTTTCAGACGTGTGACATGTGAGACAAAAACTTTCATTTAAAAATGCTCCGGCACACTACAACCTTACCTCTTCACCTCTTCTTAAAACCTTATCCATTTTATAAGCAATTCTCACAAAATAAACATCATTTAAAACATATCTCACGGTGGGTCATTACCATAATAAGTTACCACCAAAAATGGCAGGAAGTATCAATCAGTGGTCACTAATAACTCTTAATATCATTGGACTCAACTCTTCTATAAAACGACACACACTAACATGATGGATACAACAACAGAAGCCATCCTTCTTTTGCTTACAAGAAACACACCTCAACTACAAAGACAGACACATGCTTAGAGTAAAGGGTTGGGAAAAAATTTTCCAAGTCAAATGGTCCTAAGAAACAAGATGGGTTTGCCATCCTAATATCTAACAAAATAGACTTTAAGCTAAAAGCAATTAAAAGGGACCAAGATGGTCATTATCTATTCATCACAGGAAAAATTGGTCAAGAGATTTCAATAATGATTATTTATGCCCCTAACATAAGGGCACCTACCTATGTAAAAGAAACACTGCTAAAGCTCGAATCCCACATCAATTGTTACACCCTAATAGTGGGAGACTTCAATATCCCACTTTTAACCCTGAATAGGTCAGCCAGACAGAGACTCATCAGAGAAATAAGGAATCTAAAAGAGGTTATGATGCAAATAGATTTAATAGATATCTACAGAAGCTTCCACCCAAACACAAAGAAATATACATATTAAAATGAAAAATAAATCTCTATTAATAAATTTTTCAAGTTACTGATGTTACAATTCCTGATCTGTTACAATAATGCATATATGTTATATATATATATATGTCTTGTGTAATTTCAACATATATGCACACACATATAAATGCATGGAATTCCTCAGGGGAATTAGTCCCCTGCATAGGTTACATTTGTAAGAGTCACCCTAGCCATAACTCTTCATATCCATGAAATCCAAATTCATAGATTCAACAAACTTGGAACAGAAAGTGCTTGAGAAGCACTACATTTTTACAGAATAAATACATTACAGTTCTGATTGTTATGCAAGTATCATCACGTGTCACTTTTATAATCACCATATGGACATTATGGAAATCTTATCTATGCTGTGGCTAGATGTTCAATTAGAATCAGGCTTTGGTTCAAGGGGCAGGGTTTACAATTATCTGGTTGGAGTTTATAATAGTCATAGACTTTTCTCAGGCTTGAGAAAGAGTGGTCTTCTGGAGAAGAAGAGACAGAGCCAAAAACTTTCAAAGGTCCTTTGTGGAGCCTGGAGAAAAATAGTGACAGGAGTGTTCCAGAGGTCCTGATTGTTTCAGATTCTTATATTAGTCTCTGTTTTAAATTATAATAAACAGGAAAAGAAACTGACACATAAAGGAGCTATTCAAACATGATACTCATTTAAATTCACAGTATAGAAGGAGGATTTCAACCCATGGAATCTACTGTCAATGTTTATGAGCTAAGGATGTGTATTTTTGCCTCTTTTCCTTTAAGTGTTGACAATGCTTTATAGAATGGAGTTATTGTTACTTAACTTTTTCCTTTGTATTTTGAACATCACTAATATTTCCTATTTTAAGTAATTCTCACTCACTTGAACAAAGTAATATCAAGTAGTGCATAGAATAGTGATTACGGGCATTGGAAGCCAGGTTCCATGATTCCAATCTCAGATGGTCCTTTTGAAAAAAATTTCATGGGTATGAGTGAGTTGGCTGCATGTGTTTATGTACACCATGTATATGCAGTACCCCTGGAGGCCAGAAGAGGGCATCAGGTCTCTTGGAATAGTGTGTGTTCTGAGTCTTCTGTAAGGACAGTGCTCTAAAATGCTGTGCAGACCTTGATCCTTCCAGCTCTTCTTTATTTTATTTTTTATATGAAATGTTTTTTAAATTTTACATAGCAACCACAGTTCCCTTTCCCTCCCCTCCTCCTGCTAGCTCAGCTCTTCTTTTTACTATGAGTGAGTCTTTCACCACTCTGCCTTTCACATTATCTATCTGTAGAACATGTTAGGGGTAATAGCTGGCTTAAGATATTTTTGTCTAAACTTGCTGATTCAAGTATAAATTAAATTAATATGGTATGTAAATACTGCTCTAATATTACATATATACATACATATCACACACACATATATATTTAAAATGTCCAATCAAAAATTAGTTGAATAAATGAGTAAGCAAGTGACTAGGATTTTCTATAGTCAAGTGATTCCATTTGCTTCTCATAAATGATATTGGCAAGAGTAACTCATTTTAGATTGCTGCCAAGGTCTCAGAAAGCAGAGGCCAAAGTATCTCCCTTTTCCCTTAAATGAGATTGAATCATGATGGGGCTCATAGGTAGGATAAAGGTGGTAAAATGTTAAGAATGATAATGTAGGGACATTTTCTTAAGATTTCTTTCCTCTGAGAGTTGAGAAAAAAATTCTAATTAGAAGCTTAGGGCCTGATTAGAAACTCCACTCAATGGTAATCCCTTAGCCTCAGTCTTCTAATTGCCTTGCTGGGATGATTGATCCAGGCCAAGATAGGGCAGTGGTCCCTTACCTATTAGCAAGTATTTTTGTTATGTTGGGGCTACAGATGCCAGACATGCCTATTATTTCATCCCCTCAAAATTTCAGTTAGATACCACGTTCTTCTCACATTCCTGTATCTTTCTGTATTTGGGAGAGGCCTTTGGTCTTGCTGAAGGTAAATGTCATTGTAGCTATTGAGAGAGAGTGGACAGTAGTCAAGATTTCAAATGTACTAGACAATCTGGGTCTTGCTTTTCTCTTATCTAAAATATGCCTTTATTCTTGTTTCTGTTTTTTTTTTTTTGTGCAAAGTAGTGTCAGAAGTAAGCTTAATCTTGTTGTGTCTTGCAGGTATTTCTGACACTTAGCATCTTTGTCTCTCATCCATAGCTATTAAGTGCTTTTATATATGCCTTTGGTTATTGTTTATAGTGTCAGAAGACCTGAAATCAAAGACAGAGAAAAGCTGGGAGGCTGTTCAGGGATTCCTGTTGAATATCTGAGAAACTTAAGAGTTACGAGTATTTGGAACAGCTCAGAGGGATGTCCTCAATAACAAAAACAGCAGTGGTGACTACAGATAGGCTGTAAAATAAGACCTTTTTTTGGAGAACAATTTTTTAACCTTGAAATTGTTGGGGTACCATAAGTGTTCTAAGTCAGAGAGGGCTATTATTAGTTTAGAGATAGTGATACTAGTGTTGCTAGATAGGGTTTGCCATCTGGGTGGCAGTCCAATTTTAGATCATTGCAGTTACTGAAACTTCTCTACTGTGTTTTTCTGTGCCACCAAAATATAAAAAACTGAGATGTGCCCTCTAAAAATTGGTCACATGGGAGCTGACTTTGACAGATTCTCTGAGGTAGGTGAAAAGTGAAGGTGCCCAAGGCAGAACCGAGGACATCTGATGCCCATTTTATGCTGTTTGGCTTGTCCTATGTAGAAATTCACACCACTGCTGAACCTTATTTTCTTAATTCTCCTTCAAAGAATTTGCTATCTGCTCCCATCATTTTCTAAGAAGTAGGGATGTTGGAAGCTCTGGGATCACGGATACTGTGCTAAGACTGAAGAGAGGCACAGCCCAAGCAGTGTAAAGAATATATGGCTGTAGGTGATGTGGAGTGTGGTTATGCCAATAACTACCCTTGGCTGATTGTATTTAGGCAAGACCTTCTTCATTGCAAGACATCCATTTCCTCATCTCTAGGAGAGGTGGTAATGTACTTCAACTATTAGAAAGTACAAAGGTAGAGCTATGACCTTCAGAAGTTTCTTGTGTTTCAAAATACTAATGCACATGCAATGTGAACAGTAGATGGAGCAGGGTCATTAGGATATAGGTAGAAAAAGGGAGAGATACTTGAATTCAACATCTGTGTAGATGTTATGTGCTACTAACCCAGCACTTATTCTAGAGTTGTGAAATAAGGAAACATCACAGGATTTCAAAATATCACATTTCCTTATCACCTCTGGTAAGAAGGGCACTTGGTGAATAGTCTCTTAGGTATGGTACATTTCTAGCTGTTTTCCTTCCTAACTCTTATAACTCATTTGCACACCAGCTGACATCTTTGTGTCTAGCATTCTTCCTCCTAAAATGGATTTATGAGAAGCAGGTGAGGCAACAGGTCTACAGTGTTCTAAAATAAAAAAGTTATGGATAATTTGTAGTTTGGGGAAGGTAGGGCTCCCTTCTGTATACCATAGAAGTTTGGCTGAATATGAGATATATCATTTTCATTTCATCCTCACAAGATCCCTATGGGTTGGACAGTATTAGGACTGCATTATAGATCACAAAGCTGTTATTTAGGGAATTGAAGAGACTAGACAGGATTTGAGCAAGTATAATAGAACTTTAATGAATTCTTGTTTTCTGACATTGCACTACTCTTAAGTCTGCTATTTCTAGTGAAAAGCTGCTGTTTTTTTTATATATACATATATATTTTTTTCTCCAAATTACTGAGGAAAACAATTAGCTCTGTCAATGTATTATAGTATGTGTGCCAATATGTTCATGTATATACGTGTGCACATTTGTGTGTGTGTGTCCAGGTGTTCATGCATGTGCCTGCATGTGTAGGCAGGGACCAGAGATTCATGTAAGATGTTTTCCTTAATCATCTTCCATTGTAAGAGTTTCCTTAAATCTAGAACTTGTCAGACTAGACGTCTTGGCTAGCAAGACCCAGTTTTCTTCTGCCTCTACCATCTGTATTGTGATTACAAGCACATGAAATTGCACTTACTTTCATTCATGGTTCCTGGAGATCTATATTCATTTATTCATGATTATGAGGTGGGCCTTATTCAGTGTGACATTTTCTCATACTTGCAACTTTTCAATAGAGACTGTTTTCATCTCCAACTTGATCCATTTTAGGATGGTTTAGAGAGTTTTATATTTTTCACCATTTAAAGACCTGAGGAGCTACATATTCACCAACACACTAAGAAAAAGCCAGAGAATGCTGTCGCATCCTCTGTTATCTGTTTTAAGTTTTAGGTAAGCCTAGGTAGATAATGCCAAATTGGTCATAAAAACAGGGGTGAATGACAGTCATCTGTATGTTCCAGAACACAGTTTTCTTCTGCAACTCCACACAGCAATGGCTCTTTTTCCTACATAGAGATTTTTGTGGACTAACTGATTCTTTTCTCTAACCTTAGCTATTTTAATTTAGTTGGTTATTTTATCAGGAAATACAAAGTATTCTGGACCAATTCAAGAACTTAGTGCGTTCCCTTTAAGGTGGTGGCGTTTACATTTTGCAGCTTCTTTGATGTTCAGCAGTCACCAAAACTATTCAGTTTTTCCAACTTTTTCTATCCCATTCCAAAATAGACATGATGATGAACATACTCAAGCATACATGAATTAGAATCCTCTTCCTCTAGTATTCTTTTGAAAACATATTTAGTTTGCTTTTACTTATGTGTGTGTCTGTGTGCATGTGTGACCACATGCATGCATGTATGAGTGCAGTGACACTTTAGGATAGAAATAAAAGTTATATTCTGTGGAGCTGGAGTTACAGACAATTTTGAGCTGTGTGATGTGAGTACTGAGAACAGAAATCAGATCCTCTGCAAGAGCAGTGTGTGCTCTTAATCACTGATGTTTCTCTCTGCCCAATCTGCTGTTCTTTTTTATGTATACAGATATCCTCACTTTCTATGTGAATGACCATGCAATTGTAATTTTGTTTTAAATTACTATTTATTTATTTGTGTATCTGGGAGAAAGGGGCTCATGTATCATTGCACATGTGTGGAGGTAAGAGAACAACATGCAGGACTTGGTTCTCTCTTGGGGATTGAACTTTAATCATCACGTTTGGCAGCAACCATCTTTACATTGCTGGTTCTTGATTTAAATGTCTAGAAATTGGTTGTGGTAACAAGACCTAGGTACATCCCAAGATTTTCCATTTGCTCCCTTAAATATTTGCATTTCCCCATCATATTTGATTGAATCACTTTTGGGGAGTTATCTTCACAGAACTCCTTGCGCACAGTCATCTGGCAATATTCTAACTGTCTTGCTTCTGATAGAGTTAATTACTTGATATTTAATTATTTTGATCAACACATTTCCCCAAAATATTTAAGTAGCTTATAAAAATATGCAACATACAACAAGACAAAATAAATTAAAAAGAAGAAGTGAGTTTTGGGCAAAGAGAGAACATCTGGAGGCAGATAGTAAGGACCAAGGTGTGGATGCTTGTATGACTTTTGTCTTGTAGTTGTCCTGGAATAGATAATCTCAGGTGGTAAAGACACTTCACTGAGTATTTACTCTGTGAAATAAAGGAGTTTACTCTCAGACTAGCCCTGGACATCTCTTTAAAGATAGAAATGCAGAGAAAGGTGATGTTACAGGAGAAAAAAATATGTAGTGCATTCAACTCAGAATTAGATAAAGCTGCCAGAATTTTTTAGTTTAATACTACTTTCACACTTACTCAACTACAAGTGGTTAATGTATGCACAGACACCAAAGAATATTGTGCTGAAAAGTGCTTACTGCGTGGTAATACTCAGTATTTCCAGTCTTTTGAACAATGGAACAATGGATGGAAGTGTGATCATGGGGATGATGGGTTGTTGCTCAAATCCATGCTTAGTTGACTTAAGTTATTTTATCATTGCAGATCCATGTTTGTCTATATATAAACTGAGGTAATAAGAACATTTATTGTGCTAGAATATTGTGAGAAGTAAATGAAACAGTTTATATAAAATATTTGGGGAAGTATTTATCATAATGAGTAATAAATTAATGTCTGTCAGCCATTATTATTGCCAATGGATATCATGACAGTGAATTTGAAGATAGAGATGGATGGCTTTTATTTGGAATTTTAGGAATTGTGGGTACTTCTTTCTACTTAATGTACTCAACATAAGAGTTGGTTTTATAGACAGAAAAGATAAACATATAGGCATGATGGCAGGCACCTGGAATCCCATCATTGGGAATAAAAGACAGGAGAATCAGGAGTCCAAGGTCAGCTTGATTACACAGTAAGTTTGCGAAGAGCCTGGACTGGATAATAAAACAAATTCTCTCAATTAGAACTATAACATCAATTATATTAGGCTGATCATTTGAATGCTATCTCTTTTTCAGAAGCAAATGAGGATTTCTTTTCACATCAAGCTATCATCCAAGTCCCTCATGTTATTTGAAAAATTTCTTCTTCGTTTTGATTCTTAATTAGCCACACATTGCATCTACCGCACAAAACAGAACTTTTTTTTTGTCAAGGTAAATCTTTTGTCAAGGTGATCTTTTGTCAAGGTAAATATAGGTTTAATCTGTGTGCAAAATATACATTGTGTGTGTGTGTAGTACTGTTTAAATGACAGCTCCATAAATATGGGGATCTTGCCTGCTTCCTTTCAAATTTCTAGAAGAAGTCTGATACATCATGAGTTTTTAGTAAATTTTCACTAAATTAATGCATGAATACAAATTATTTCCCCCCTTGAGCAGGATAATTTACACAGACTTGATTTTACATTTTTTAAATGATGTACACACTTTTGTAGCTGTCCTCTAAGGGTATAACAACTTGTCAGAAGTCTTGGAAATAAAATCTCATATATCTTTAGGCTTCTAGATAAGCATTCTGGGCACTGAACTGGAGACTTCGGCATAATCAGTACATACTTGTATCTGGCGAGGCTTTTCTACAGCCCTTCAGAACCTCCCTAGAACAGAGAAAACCATTGTTTTGGGAGAGGACAGAAATAAGATTTTTTTCTTAAGAATACGAAAAGTAAACAAAACATTCATATTATAAAGAATCCCAGACATAGGAACGAACTACTAGGCATTGACTATTATTCCACTGAAATTTTATTTCATTATTTATCCACATCCTTGTGAAGTGGTTCCTAAATTTAGGTTTCATTTCATGTATGCAAAAGGACAAATATAATAATGGACAAAGTCAACACTACAGCGTTTCAGTGTCAAAAACTATGAGTAGAGAAAGGCAGGGCCAGGAAAGTCCTAACTCCTGGCAAGAACCTCATCTGTGTCAGAACCATCATCTCAAAGGGCCAGCTTTGTCTCTTAATTTGCTTTGCTGGCTAGTTCTAAAATGCTTTGATTCATACATTTCCCTAATTGCTAATGATCTGATATTAAAAATTGATAACTATCTGGCATAAAAAAATGGTACAAGTCTTTGGGAATAAGTGAACTTGGAAATTCTGTCATGATATTTGGCAAGATAAAGAGATAGTGTCTGCCAGGCAAAGTGCTCTAGAGCTTCTAAGAATATTTGTTCTTTTTGCTGTCTATATAGCATCAAAGTCTATTTCTTTCTCATAAAAACATCAAAAACCAACCCAAAAGATAGTACACAGCTCTAATTCTAGCATTCAAGAAACTGAGGTAGGATGATAGGAAGTTCAAATCTAGATGGGGTTATGTGTAAATTTCAGTTCTTTATGAAATAAGGAGACACAGAAATAAACAGATCCATCTATAGCCACCCAATATTTTGACATTTTTATTTAAAAATAGATTTTTTCCACAAAATATATTTTTATTACAGTTTTCTCTCCCCCACTACTTCCATATTCTTCCAACCTCCCCACTGAACAAGATTCATTTTCTTTCTTCCTTTCTTGCTTATTAAGAGCTAACAAACATTTAAAGTAAAAATAATAAAATAAAATAAAATTAAGCAAAACAGAAAAAAGAACAAAACTAACAGAAGAAAAAGAGCCCCCAAAGCAGAATTAACATTTGAAGACTCAGACAATTACACATTAACATACATGGAAATCCCATTAAAAACACAAAAATTAAAACCACAATGTATAAGCAAAAGACTTGTAAGATAAAATATCAGGTAATGCATTATATGAAAAAATATATAAAAATGCCATTGAGTTAATTTTGTGTTAGCCATATTCTACTGGGAATGGAGCTATTATCAATATTTTGTATACCCAGCACAACACTTTTGGAGTAAACCTATTTTGTTATGTGGTAGGTTATCAAATGAAGAGATAGCTTCTTGGTTAGGAATAGGGACTTGTGATTACTTCTTTTCTCAGTGTTCTGACCCATTCGCTTAAATTTGTGCAGGCCCTGTGAGTGTTGCTATTATCTGTGTACATTTATATGTGTACCAGATCTGTTGTGTCTAGAAAGTCTTGTTTTTTGTTGCTGTTCATTCCCACTGGCTCCTACAAACCTTTTATTACTCTTCTTTTTTTTATTTTTTTAAAAATAAATATTTTTTCTTGTTTTTGAGATTATGATTTAATTACATTTCTCCTTCCAATTCCCCCTCCAAACCATTCCACACACCCCTTTTTTATTCCCTTCAAACATATGGACTACCCAAACTCCACTAATGGTCATTGTATGCATATATGTATTTATATATGCTTATATATTATAGCTACAACCTATTGAGTCCCTACAACGATACTTGAATGAATATTTTCAAGGTTGACTGTTTGGCTCTAAACAACCAATTGGTCTTCTTTTTTTTTTTTTTTTGTAATGGTGGATGACTGTTTTCTGTTAGAAGCATCTTGCCAATGGCAAGCTGCACAGACATGTGGATACAGACATAATATCTAAAGGTCTTTTTCCAAGTAGAATTCTTTTTTTTTCTTTATTTATTTTGTATTTATCAAGAAAAACAGGAAATTGAATTCAAAATGCTGATAAGTTAACAATTACTATAAAGAAAATAGAAATCATAAGCATGACTTATCAAGGGTGATAATGCAAATAATTTGCTACACATATATTTACTTTGTGTTCAGCTTTCCCTCTGAATTTTTTTTTCTATCCCTGTATATCCTTATTCAAGGTCCCTTCCCCCTTCCGCCACATCAGGTCATTTTTTCTTCTCCACAACTCCCCATTCCCTTCCTGGGCAGGCAGCAGACAGTCCCATGGTCCCACTGATCCAATAATGCTTAGTTCAGTCTCCACTCCTGGCAAATCCAATTTTGTCCCCCCTCCCTTAAGAGTGAGTCAGGTTTTCCTCTAGGTGAAGTGGGATCCGAAGGGTCAGTCCAGGGTGTTTCTGATCCCAAGCTGTTCAGTGGTTGTGGTTTGCAGCTTGGGCTTGCTTTGCTTTTTTCTTGTTTGTTTGTTTAGAGACCACTAATGAGTGAGTACACCCCTGCTTATCCTTCTGAGTTTGTGATACCTTGCTCAGGAGGATATTCTTCAAATCCATCCATTTGCCTGTGAACTTTAGGATATCATTTTTTCTTACTGCTGAGTAGTATTCCATTGTGTAGCTGTACCACAGTTTGTTAATCCATCCTTCAGTTGAGGGACACCTAGGTTGTTTCCAGGTTCTTGCTATTACAAATAATGCTGCTATGAACATAGTTGAGCTAATACCTTTGGAGTATGATTGTACATCTTTAGGGTATACACCCAGAAGTGGTATTGCTGGGTCCTTGAAGAGATTGATTCTCAATTTTCTGAGAAACCGCCATATTGCATTCCAAAGTGGTTGAACAAGCTTACACTCCCACCAACAATGCAGGAGTGTTCCCCTTGCTCTGCATCCTCTCCAACATAGGCTGTCATCTGTGTCTTTTATCTTAGCCAATCTAACAGGTGTTAGGTGGTATCTCAAAGTTGTTTTGATTTGCATTTCTCTGATGGCTAAAGATGATGAGCGCTTTTTCAGATGCCTTTCAGCCATTCGTAATTGCTCTGCTGAGAATTCCCTTTTTAGATCTGAACCCCATTTTTTGATTGGGTTATTCAAGGTTTTGGGCTCTAGATTCTTGAGCTCTTTATATATCTTAGAGATCAGTCCTCTATCACTTGTAGGGTTGGTGAAAAATCTTTCCCCTTATTACTCTTCTATAGAGTTCCCTGATCTCTGAAAGGAGAGATTTTTATTTAGGACTATATGTTATGAGATCTCTCATACTCTGCACACTGTCCAGTTGTGCGTCTCTGTGTTTGTTTCCATCTACTACAGGAGGAAGTTTCTCTGATGATGGCTGAGTATTACACTCTTCTATGGGCATAGCAAAATATCGTTAGGGGTAATTTTATTGCTATGATCCTTTAAGCATAACAACAGTATTTGGTTTTTCTATAGGTTAATATCCTGTCTGATCTTAAATTTTTGTCCAGTGTCAGGTCTGGGTTCCATTTCATGGAGTAGAATTTACATCTAATAAGTTAGTTCTTGGTTCCTCCCACAACATTTGTGCCTCTATTGCACCGATGTATATTATAGAAAAGTCACCATTGTGGATCATAGGGTTTGTAGCTGGATTGGTGTTGATCATCTTCTGTGCTAAGATCCAGAGTACCTTCTAGTACCATAACCACCAATGAGTAGGATTAAAGGTTCTAATTAGGTAGGCACCAGCTAGACTTCCTTGTGTCCAATGATTTATGTAGGTGTTGTCTTCAGCAATAGGAACTTACTATCAACTTATGGAGAGGAACCAAATACTTTGGCCAAACCTAGGTGGTTTAGGGGTATCCATGAAGCTCCTTTTCTCCAACAACTCAAGTTCTAACTCGTTACTGGCACTGAAGGCTTCATTTCATAGAGATGTCTAAGTTGGGCCCCTCTATTACTTAGTGATTTCATTTAGATTCCTTTCATGTACTTAAATTTTTTAAGAAGCTTCTACTACAGTATGTTTCCATCTGATCCCTCAGTAGTTCATAGCATACTCTATCTCTTATTCTTGAGAGATCATATGAAAACCTACCATAGTAAGTTTTGGAGAGTGAGGCAACAGTATCACAATTCAAGGTTTTCTTTACTTGATCAGTGAGCTCAAGGTCAGCCTGGGCATTTAATAAGACTATTTTAACATTAAAAATTAAGTTGAAATGAGAGTTAGGATGTAGTTCATTGGAAGAAAACTTGCTTAGCATGTGAACCTAAGTGGAGTTCTCACTAAAAGAACAGCAACAAAAATCTTTAAAAAATTTATGGCAAGGATCAGAGGAAAGAGGAACTCTTACACTGTTGATGGAAATGAAAATTGGCCCAATTGCTTTTGATACCATCACAAGAGTACATCAAAACTTTAACACTGTAACTATTTGACAGAACTATAATACTTTTGGGTGTATAGCCAGAAATTCATGACAGCATTCTACAGAGTCACTTAGATAGCCATGTTTATTGCCAATATAATAATCATAATAACCAAAACATGGAAGCAGCCTGGAATCTATCAACACATGAGTAAATATGGAAAATATGGTAGATATACACAATGGTGTTTTATTCAGCAATAAAGAATAAAATTATGCCATTTGCAGAAGTAATGGTTGAAGTTCATCTTTAGAAAGATGAATTAACTTGGTCAAAGTCTGAGGGGATTTTAAATACATAATATTTCCATCATTATTTCTGAGAAACCTTTTTCTAGGTGAACATAAAGTCAATATATAGTCCTAATATAGGAATTGAAAAGTTTTACAAGTCCCAGAGAAATTAAGCGCTAAGCCTTGATTTGCATGTTTCCTAGTTAGGAATCCTTATGGGATAACTAAGTCACTTTATCTCTTCTGTCTTTCTTCTGTCAAAATTGAGATTGACTGGACATTATTTGCTACACAGGATTTGTAGACCAAGTGACACCAAGCCTGTGAAAATTGTGAAGGGTTTGAAATAAGGTTCATTATGGTGAACCAAGCAGATTGTAGTCACCCTAATTAATTTTTGGCAGTATCTTTTTACAAACTGTTATTTTATTTCCCCAGGTGACAGTCACTTTATGGCAGATAATGGTACCAGGGTGACAGAATTTATTCTGATGGGGTTCCAGCTTCAGGCAGAAATGCAGCAAGGTCTCTTCTTAATGTTTCTGGCTTTTTATCTTATCACCTTGGGAGGAAACTTGGGCATGATCATGCTAATTCAGAGTGACTCTCGGCTCCACACACCTATGTACTTCTTCCTCAGCCACCTGTCCTTCCTGGATATTTGCTACTCATCTGTTATTGTCCCTCAGCTGCTGGAGACTCTGGGGACTCATAAGATGGTCATAACTTATGAGCGCTGTGCCACCCAGTTCTTCTTTTTCACCTTGTATGCTAGTACTGAGTGCTTCCTTTTGGCTGTCATGGCCTATGATCGCTATGTGGCTGTGTGTTGTCCCCTCCTCTATGCTATGGTCATGACACCACAGACTCGCCTGGGGTTGATTGCTGCAGCATACTCTGGTGCAATGGTAAATACTGTGGTTCGTACTGGGTGTACCTTTTCCATTTCCTTTTGTAAATCTAACCAGGTTGACTTCTTCTTTTGTGACCTCCCACCTCTGCTGAAGCTTGCCTGTAGTGAGACCAAGTCACGAGAACAGGTGATCTTCCTTTTGGCTTTCCTTGTCATCACAACTAGTATTTCAGTGATTCTTATATCCTACTTTTTTATTATTTGGGCTATTCTGAAGATTCGTACAACAGGGGCCAAAGCCAAGACCTTCTCCACTTGTGCATCTCACATTACTGCAGTGGCTCTTTTTTTTGGAACACTCATATTCATGTACTTGAAAGGTAACATGGGTAAATCACTCTGGGAAGACAAAATTGTGTCTGTATTTTATACTGTGGTAATCCCTATGCTGAACCCTGTGATCTATAGCTTAAGGAACAAGGAAGTGAAGGAGGCTATGAGGAAAGCTTTCAAAAGAATGAAGGTTTCACAAGGAGAGTAAGATTTAAACTCCTTAAGTTCAGAAGTTTCTAACAGTTATTTGGGCCTTGTCTTCTCTATATATGACTCTCCTCTCATAGAAGTACTGATACACTGAAGCAGTAAATGTAAACTTGTCTTTCAGAACTTTATTAACTCTGTGATTTTTGAGCAAGAAATTCTTTTTAATCATTTATCACACATAAGATTTTTATTGTGGCCATAGAGATGGCTAAGTAGTTAACAGTGGATATTGTTTATGCAGAAGACACAAATTCAGTTCTAAACACAGACTGTTAAATACAGCTTCAGATTCATCCGCAAAATCTTCTTACCTCCATGCTCTCTCTCTCTCTCAATATGTATATATATATATATATATATATATATATATATATATATATATGTATTCACATACACACATGCACCCATACACACATGATTACATAATTGAGAATAATATTTTTAAAATGTTTTTTTTGCTATTATTGAAAGTCAAGAGATCTTTAGCACAAACCAAGAGAGATGGAGTCAAAAATAAAGGAGCTTTTTAAATGAAATTATGTTATAAATTGTAAGATTTATTATTTATATTTGTATTGGATATTGTTGATTGTTTTAATCAGCTACTTCATTGCTTCCTATAAAACACCTTTTTTTTTTTTAAATTACAATGATTAGAAACAACAGCATGTTTCTTATGTGATTAAGATAAATTCTTTGGTAATAGATGGTTAAGCAGATATCAACTTTAGACAAAGAAACTGGACATTAACTCATAGACAATTTACCTGTTTTTCATCGAGAAATAGAAGTAGCCAAACAAAAGAAGGAATACTAGATAGAAAAGAGTTATCATTAAGGAATGATCAGCTAGAGTATGCTTGTTTACATTCTAAGAGGGCATAAATGCTGCAGAATAAAAGAAAGAATTAATGATTTATATTAATTATTGGAAACAGTTTGATCTTGATGTATGGCTGAACTGAACAAAACATGTAATATTATATTATATTTTTGAACAACAATGGTCAAAAGTTTTATTTTTTCTCAATATTACTTATGGGCAGATGCTTCAATTAATCCAGGTTATTTTCTATTCTCCAATGATGGACATCACTATCTTCTCTCATATCCTCTAGGACATTTACTGTATTGTCAGAAAACCAAGAAGGACAAAACTTTAACATCTTAATGACCTCCACTATGTGATAGAGCTATTACTTGGGAATATCTTTATGGAGATTTCACAGTCTTGTTCATCACTTCGTAAAATTTATAGAGAGTACTGTGTAGCAGAGATGATATTTAATTAGAACATGGTGATAAATAAAATATATAATAAAACATATATAGATTATCTTGAATAGAATTTGAAACACAGGGCATAGTCATATATTACTATACCAGACCATTATATGTAATTTACTTTTAAAGTTTTGGAGAGTAGAAATAAAAAAAATTAACAAAAATATGAATCATGCACCATTGTTAAGTGGTGTAATAAGGCTTTAACATAGTCTAGTATGGCTGAAAAACATCTTCAAAGAAACCTAAGGAATTATGCTTGCTGTTTTCTTGAGAAGGGGAGACCTTATCAGACTGTAATATTTGAGAATGCAAAACTCAGTGAAATCAGATACACTAAAAGAAGCCAGATTGAGAAACTCTTAGTGTGGACTGGAAGTGGTGAACTCAGGAGGAACCAGGGCATTGATCCTTGCAGATTTGCTAAAGGACTTGTGAATTTTATTTCAAGAGCAGGGTAGGAAATTATAGTTCTGAACTTTAAAAAGTTTCCTTTCCTGTAGTTTGTTGGCTTGGAAAGGAGGCCAGTGGTAGTGAAAATGAAGGAGCATAGACTCAATAATGTAAGAAATAATTGGCATATTCTAGTACATGGTGCTATGTTGCTTTGAGATATAGTAAGATTCTTCTTAAATTTATCTTAGAAAAGAAAACTAGAAGGTAAATGACTATGGTGTGTAATTAGGACTGATTTGGCGGCATCTGCCTTTCATTTGTGCATAAGTAATAACTTGCATAAGATCTAATCTTTCTCAGGTCTATAGACTGTGCCCATTATCAAAATGGTTTTCTCAAGTAATTTTTTTGCTCCATACTATGATATAATGGGCTTCATAATTCACTCATTACAGAAAAATTTTAAATAAAAACACAGGTACAAAACATTTGACTAAAGTTTTATCTTTTGGTGGCAGTGGTAATTAGTTACCTTACTTTCTTCCCCACTTACACATTGAAAGTCTAAATCAACTCTGTTTATAGATGAGTCATTTTATATGATTAATGCATACTTATTAAAATGCACAAAATAAACAAACGATTCCCCATAATTGAGTCCATATTCAATTACTTTTGGAATACACAAGGCAGAGTAAAATGAATTTTAGTGATTGCAGACACTGCTTTTTTAACATTTTAATTTTATTTTTGTGTATGAATATTTTGCCAGCATGCATATATGGGTACCATGTACATGCAGTTCCCAAAGAAGCCAGAAGAGAGACTTGATTCCTTGGAACTAGACTTGTAGATTGTTGTGAACTGTCATGTAGGTGTGAAGAACTGAATCCTTCTCTGTAAGAACAACAAATGCTCTTAACTACTGAGCTATGCATCCAATCCCAAGAGACTAACTTATGCAACAGACACTAACATTTACTGTTTTGTCCAGGATATGTATTAATAAATGAATGAAACTATTCACTACCTACCAGTATTATGTTCTGTGCTAAGCTTCCCTTATCTCATGTAAAGAGAACATTCTTTTTTTTTAAGTGCCATCTTTAAAATAAAATATTTTCTACTCACTTCTTAATTTAATTTTATCATTGTTGTTTAGTCATGTAGCATAGTCTATGATGACCTCAAACTCAATGTTTTTTTTCCTTAGCTTCTCAGGTGCTGGACTTGAAGTCACAAACCACCAGGCTTACACATAACATTTTATAAGTAGAAAACAGTCAATTGTTTTTAAATGACTTTTTTCCTCCTCAACTTCTGATATAATTATTTTAGAAATTTGACTTTAAAATGATATTTAGCTATAATATCTTCCTCTCAGTATACACACAAATAACATTTAAAAAATTAAGAAAGTAGACCTTTAAACTGATTTTTCAAAGCTGGCAATGATAAGAGTCTATATTCTTGTATGACCAACAGTGGTTTTGACTGCATATATTAGATAAGCTAAAGAACAAATCAGTCTAAACCCTATCATAGGTGATTGTGGATATATATTACACTTTTAATAAAACCTGAATATCAGCGAGAGGAAGCACTATAGTTAATTTTTATTTAGTTTTCTTGTAACTATTTTAGTCTTGCTCTTAGTGGCTTTTGTCAGTCACTTTTGTCAGTTGCTTTTTCCAGTTGCTTTTGTTCTCTCTGGGCTTCTACATACCCTTATATATCCATCTAGGTTAGGATTAAAGGCATGAAGTCTTGAACACACAGAAACAGAAGAAGTTCTGTCTCTGGAATTGTTGGATCAAGGCGGGAGGTCACCACTCACAGCTCTCCCTGTGCTGGGATTAAAGGTGTATGGGACTGACTCACCTGTTTATCTTTGTATTCAAGGTTTAAGATTTTTTTGAGCTGTCAGCTTAGGTTTTGACTGTGTCCTTTCTCCCCAATATTTAGGTTTTATTAAATTTGTAATATATATCCACAGGTGATAGAGGGGCTTATGTAGTGCCACCTTAGTTGAGGAGATGTTGCCAATTGATGTCTGCTAGGGAAAGGAGATAAAGTTTTCTTTGGGGCTAAAGGCTATGACAACTACGAATTCTCCAATAGTTGATCCTATACCCTTGTACATACAGGCAGAACTAAGTAAAATCATTAAATTTAAAAATATAAGGAAAGCACATGAAAGTGGAAGGAAGAAGTGATGGTGGGAAGAGGGAGAATATTGAAGGGGATGGAATAGGAGTGAATTTAATCAGAACTATATACATGTATACAATTCTCAGAATGGATTAACAAACAGTGGAGTACTATTCAGCAGTAAGAAAAAATGATATCCTAAAATTTGCAGGCAAATGGATGGATTTGAAGAATATCCTCCTGAGCAAGGTATCACAAACCCAGAAAGATAAGCAGGACATGTGCTCACTCATTAGTGGACTTTAAACAAAAAGCAAAGCATTTACAAACTGCAAACCACAACCACTGAACAGCTTGGGATCTGAAGCACCTTGGAGCCCATTCTCTACAGAGGAACACCTGACTCAGTCTTGATGCTGGGGTTAGGAAAGCGGATCTGCCTGTAGTGGAGGCTGAACTAAGCCACATTGGGACCTTGGGACCTCCTGCCCTTCCTTGGGAGGAAATAAACTCATGGAGAGAAGAAAGGGTGACTGGGAGGGGAGAGAGGAGGAAGGGAGCCTGAACAAATGGATATATGGATAAAAAATGAGACTTTATTCATGATTAAAAAAAAGGAAAAAAAGAAAATGTTGATAACCAGAAAAAATAAAAATATAAAAACTATTTAATCAATGAATATATATCAATGATACTTTAACAATTTACATCTCTCTTTATATATGCATGCATGTATTTGTGTATGTATACATATATATTAATTTGAATGAATGAGTATTGGTATGAGCCAAATTAATTAGATTTTCATTACAAAAGCAGTGGTTGATGAGAAATGAAGGTATGTAACCCTTAGGATAATTCACTGTCTTAAGCCCTTAAAAGAATTGTGTGTTTGCAAATTTTTCTTTTGTTTGTGGAGTATGAGATGGAGAGTTAGGATTTGGGACCTGTGACTACCCAGGGGTGAGGGAGGTGGTGCAGCTGTCTTTTCTCCTCTGTGATTGGGACCAGGTATCTTGTTAAGAAATCACATGGGTGCCTCTCCCCAGAGACCATTTAAACCCTTTGTGGGGATTTCAGATTCTGTAAGCAAAATTAGTGTCTTCTCTTAAAGGTGTTTGTGTTAGAGTTAGAAGTGTATAAGAACTTTTTCTCCTGTTCTCCAATTTCTGCTGACTGAGTTTAATATGTAATTGAACTACATGAGGATGAAGAATGCGTGTTGGCTAGATTTAGTAGATTCTGGAAACACATAAAAGTCTTTGGTATGACAGAAGGCTAGAAGGACCTCAATAATTATTTTAGAAAGAGTCTGTTAAGGTATCATTATGTACATATTGATTAATATGGCTTGTATGAGTGCATGAGTGTGTGTGTGCATGTGTATGTAAATCTGAAGGAAATATAGGGACATTGAGAAATTAAGACTTCCTCAGTATCATAACTAAAAGTGTAGTAGGCCAACAGGGGTGAGCATTTGTTTTGCAGCTCAGGGTAATGGTAGTATTGCCCTCATCATCACCTTTGGATACTTCTTTACCAGGTAGATGGAATGAATGACCTTGTTTAGACTAAGGAGAAGTAGGGAATAAAGAGCAAAGCCAAACTCAAATTCAGATGATTCAAACTGACTCATTCATCTTAATTGATATTCAACCCAATAGCCAGAACCAACTTATTTTATTTACAATTTCCCCCAGTGTTTTGGTCCAGCACTGGCATAACTATGAAAGATATATGTTGTAATGTTTGTTTTTGTTTTTAACATTTTTCCTGCCCTGCTGCACCAGGATTCAGCCAAATGACAATCTATTCTCTAGCTTCAAAACATTCATCATCATTTGAACTTTCAAATGGATATTTTCTAAGTAACAGATAATAGAAGAAACAAAGGAATCATGTAAAATCAATTACCAAGTAGGCATTTTTTAGTATTAGTACAACTTTGTTCCTAATGGAATTTACACCATTTCTTAATTGTGATATCTTGGAGTTGTGGCTTAAAAGTGTGGTCTTCTTAGTTTCCTCACACATATAACAAAGAAAATTTTTAAAGTCATTGAGAAGATTAAATGAATTAATATATAGCAAACAAGCATAGAGTCTGCCAATGTTTTTATTATTGCTAATATTGTTCTGATAAAAACATTTTATAATGAAAATTAATAATTCCATTTTGTTAAGTAGCACATTTTAAGGTTATAGATAGAAGTATAAAACCTACAAAGAACTTATGACAATCACTGATATTTTTTCAAAAGTTTTACTGAATTCTCATTTTTAGGGCATGTTCTGATTTTGCAAGTGGAGTTCTATCACAGTGCTGGTCTCTTTTCAAGGTGATTCACATCTTACTTAATAACTATATTCTATAAAGTATAATATGCCCTTACTTGTTGATGAACTAACTCCATGGGGATGTTTATTATCTGGAGAAGAACCAATGAGGGAGGCTTTTTGTAAAAAACAGTGATTTAAGAAGCAAATTTGAAGGCAGTATAAGCACTGGGAGGACACTGGGGACAGGAAAGGTAAGATGTTCTAGGCAGAAGTGATGTTCTGGCTGAAGAGCAGAGACATCTGTGAATGGAGGTGTACCAAGGATGCCAATAATTCAGTACATATGTGGAAATCGTGGGAGAATGAGCGTTATATGTGTGTTAGGAGTAGAAAGTAAGTTCAATACATAAGGAAACAAGCAGAGAAATTATCACATATAGTCCCAACATATTGAGGATGATAAATAATTTTCTGCTCTTGACAGGATTCCATGACTAGATTTTTGTCGAATGGCTGAGGCAGGATTGAATTAAACTTAGAAATAATAAGGCTTTAATTGATATTAAATTTTAAAAAGTGGCAATCAATAATCAGTAAGAAGTTACTGTGACTCAGGAGTGAGGAAGAGCAGTTAGTTTCGTGGCTTTTTGTTCATCCCAGAGAAGTGATGAAGAGGGTTATAAATAGGCAAGAAGCTGGACCACAAACCACTGTACAGGATCTGCTTGATTTGCAGGGCACACAGAGCTACTTTGCAATGCAAGTGGGATTACCCACTCTCTTGTACTGCAGAGATTCACATGTTTTCCCTTCCCCCAATATCCTAAGAAGATTATCACAGCACTACACTGAAGGAAGAAATTTAGACCTGTCATGTTTAAAGTTCTGTCTCTAGCACTTGAGTACTATTAATATGCTCAAAAGTGTACACTGTACTTTCAGGAGCATCCAGTGTGCAGCATCCTGACTTGATTCAAGTACGACTGACTTCATGGCCAAGGTGAATCTCACTTTGGTGACAGAGTTTCTCCTCATAGCATTTACTGAACACCCAGAACGGGGGCTCCCTCTGTTCCACCTGTTCTTATTTATCTATCTCTTCACTTTGCTGGGAAACTCAGGCATGGTTCTTCTGATCCGCATGGATCGCAGGCTCCATACCCCGATGTACTTCCTTCTAAGTCACCTCTCTTTCATGGACATCTGCTACTCCTCTGTCACTGTTCCTCAGACAATGGTTGTGTTGTTGGAACATGGGACAGCTTTGTCCTATGCACGCTGTGTTGCTCAGTTTTTCCTGTTTACTTTCTTTGGCTCCATTGATTGCTACCTCCTGGCCCTCATGGCCTATGACCGCTATGTGGCCGTGTGCCAACCCCTGCTTTATGTCACCATCATGACACAAAAAGCTCTTCTAAGTTTTGTGGCTGGAGCTTATGTTGCTGGCCTCCTCAGCGCCTTGGTGCGGACAGTCTCAGCATTCTCCCTCTCGTTTTGTGGAAACAATAAAATCGATTTCATTTTCTGTGACCTTCCTCCTCTCTTAAAGCTGACATGTGGGGATAGCTACACACAGGAGTTGGTGATCATTGTGTTTGCCATTTTTGTTATCCCTGCTTGCATGGTGGTAATTGTGGTTTCCTACCTGTTCGTTGTTGTCGCCATTCTGAGGATCCCTTCATCTGGAGGCCGGTGGAAGACCTTCTCAACTTGTGCCTCCCACCTCACTGCAGTGTTGCTCTTCTTTGGCACCCTCATCTTCATGTACCTGAGAGATAACTCTGGCAAGGCTTCAGAAAAGGACAGGGTAGTGTCTGTATTCTACACAACAGTAATTCCCATGTTGAATCCGCTCATCTACAGCTTGAGGAACAAGGAAGTGAAGGAAGCAGTAAGAAACATTCTCAATAGAGTCAAGGCTGCCTAACCTCTTCCCACCGTGGGACCCCGCCCCCAATAATCTGTTTTCTAATGACAGCACTTTAAGAATTCTTTATTTATACCATTCCCAATATTTAAGTATGCATATCATGATCCAGGGTTTATAAAAAGTGAGCATCTTTAGCTCCAGGGAGAGGCAAAAAGAAATGCAAAGGTGAACTGGAGAACAGATTTGAGTGTGGAACATGGCTCTCAGTACATAGGTTGTGTACACATGACAGGTCTCACCGGTTTGTGATGCTAGAACAAGATTGTAGCTTTTGCAAAATTTCAATAAATTAAAAAGAAAATATTGAAAATATCATTTAATAAACACCTTATACTCAATAGATTGTGTTAAGTGTTAATATTTTGTTATATTTACTTCATTAAATAAGAATGATAAATCTATTAATATGCCTAGTTATCTATTTGTCCATCAAACTGTGTTATATTTTATTCACATCAACATAAATTGCAGAAAACAGCATTGAAACACCATCACTGCACCCTTCAAAGCCATGATTTCATTTGAGATTCCAAATTTAGGATATATTTCTTTTAATTTTAAGTAAAAATATTTTGAGACATGGTGCCAGGTAGTCCATTCTGGCTTTAAACTCTCTATTATGGTGAGGATAACCTTAATTTCTGATCTTCTACTTTATGTTTGATGTGATTAAAGGTTTCCATTACTTGCTGGATTTAGGCAATCCACAAGATCAAACCTAGGATGTATTGTTTTGTAGGCAGACATTATCCTACCAATTGAGTTGATTCCTAGCTTTAAATGACATTTTAAAATACTTATTTACTTTCATTTATGTATGTGTATGTGAACGTGTCTGTATTGTGGTGTGTGTGTGTATGTGTGTGTGTGTGAGAGAGATAGTGTGTGTGTGAAAAGGGCTTCAGGCGATCTCCTCTATTATTTCAGCTTATTTATTTGAGGCAAGTCTTTCCCTGAAGCTCTAGCTTGTTTTGTCTGGGCTAGGCTGGAAGCTCAGGAACCCTAGTAATTCTCCTGTCTTTGTCCTTTGAGCTGGGATTGCAGGCATCTATGGAACTCCAGACTTGTTACATGGGTGATAATTTAAACAATTTTATGATTGCGCCACAGGCATTCTCAATCACCGACTTATCTCTTCAGAACCACAATTTATTTTTAATTATTTAATAATGATAGTTTAATGACATAATTAATGAAGCTGACACGATTTAAAGTACTTTTCAGATACTGTTGTTTTTGCCAGGGTGCCTTAAAAGAACCTCTACTAAGTAAGATCTGCAATAACATGCCTGTTGATTGCATTTCATCAGTCAAAATATATCCTATTATTTTTTTGCATCCATCTATTCCAGATTTCTTCTAGTCTATTGCATGTTTTGGAGTCCTTTTAATGAAATTATACCTCTTCACTGCCCATGATAGTGTTTCTTGTATCTGTAGCACAGATATATATCTTGTTCCTATGTGTTCTGTCTTATCTGTGGGAAGGCAGATCCTAGTCAATCCAAACGTCTAGTGCCTTGCAATATGTCAGCCTGTATTCAACACAATACTTCTCTGGATCTTTACCTTTTTAACCACAAACCCCTTACTTTAATTGCGCTTGAGAAATTGGGAGAGAATGGGTCACATTGACTCATTTTTTTTGTTTGTTTGTTTGGCTTGATTCCCACTCCAAAACCTGTATTCATCTGAAATAGAAGTAAGTAATATATGCTTATATGATATATAAGTCTGCCTAAAATAATGTCACATGGGAACTCCAGTGACAGGATCTGAGGTTCCAGGGAAATAAGACTTGTGCAAGCTGAAAGGGTGGGGACCTATTGTCCAAAGATATTTAACTATAGATCACACATCTTAATCAAACCCATATAAATCCTTAAAGCTTTCTAGAACATACCTTTCTTAAAAGTATACATTCTAATTCTCTTAAAAAGTATTAGAATATTATACTCCTTTGAGTAGCATTTTGTCATTTATTAAAATGAAGAATAAATATGTGATTGATTCATAGTTCACATGTAGATTGTACTACGCATGGTGAAGAATATTAAGGAATCAGTAGAAATCTCAAATTAGTTACATGAAATTTTCTGAAGGTTGAAGTACACAATATTTGGCTCTTGCAAATGAAATCAGTATGCAGAAGAATTACCTGCTCTCAGAACTCATTAGCAAGGAAAGAGCAGGTAGGTGGAAAGGAAGGACTAAGAAAATGAATTTCCAGGCTTAACAAAACAAGTTAATGTATTTTAGTCTCTGGTCAAAGTTAAGCAAGCAACTATGGCATCCATCCATTCCAAAAGAAAAGATGAAATAAAGAAGGTGTGGGAACTTGGCCAACATTAATTAGTGCAGAAAACCTTGTACTCTTTGTTTTATATTTGTGCACATTGAATTAAATATTATATTTTTTATGTATACAATGTGCTTTGAATATATTGTTCATACTGTGATTTTTTTTTTCCTCTTATCTCTCCTCCTGGTTCTCTCTCTCTTTCCAACTAATCTCTATGTCATGTCTTTCTTTCAAAGTGTATTACTTCATGTGTGAGAAAACAGCTGATATTTGAATTTCTGAATATTAATTGTTTCACTTAACACAATCTCTAGTTTCAAACATTTTTCTGAAAACAGTATGATATACTTCTTTTTTATGCCTGAAAAATTATTCACTATGTGCATATACCACATATTATTTACATTTTAAAACATTGCTGTGTACCTTGGCTTGGTCTACAACTTAGAAGCTGTGAATAGTTTTGTAATAAACAAGAGAGTAGAAAAATTTTTGTTGTATACTTATTTGATTTTTTTGAGAAATATGTGGAAGTGATATAGCTGGATTATATAATAGCTCTATTTAGTTTCAGAAATCATTAAAATAATTTAAATTAGTATTGCTGATATATTGTATGTGGTGATATATTGAATATTTAGTAAAAATAGTTGGGAATATTAGAGGACAGAATCATGTGGAGATGGATCTGTCTTCTGATACTTCCGAATATTTTTTAATAAATAGACAATCATATATTATCCTGTATAGTAATGGGGTTTTCTGACATCTATTTCAGTTTTGCTGATTCTTTTCTAACTTCCCTATCCAGTCTGAAAGTGCTTTATTCCTACTTGTGATCTTTTGTGTTTCCATTTGAATTGTAGGATTGTTTTTTCATGCTGAAAGAGCTCTGAAACATCAAAACTAAGTTAATAAAAGTAAACAGAACAGGGAGTGAGAAGCAAGGTGCTCTAGAAACTGTGTAGTGGAGAAGACTCATTACTAATAATTAAGTATCGGCAATTGATACTGAGGGCAAAGTGAATGGTTATAACAAAAGAGAATGTGGATTTGAGAGACAAATAAAAGATAGAAAATGGACCAAAGAAAGGTGACTACTTTGGTGATTTATTGTGCATTTAATAAAGCTTGTCTGAAAATCAGAGGAGTGAGCCAAGCCACAAAGGTCAGACAGTGTTGACCCAAAACTTTAAATCTAGCACTCAGGAGGCTGCGATCATCTGAATCCCTTTTGAGTTCAAGGACGAACATAGGCAGAGAGTGGTGACACACACTTTAATCCTAGCACTAGGAAAGTTGAAGTAGGAAGTGAGATAGTGGGCTAGAGAAAGACGAGGCAGGAGTTCAGCACTTTGCCTATGATCCCATTCCCTTTTGGAACTCGGAGGCAAACAGTCACAGAACTCATGGCTGTAGTGTGATTCTCTGTCTCTCTGATATTTCAACTTTTTCTCAATATCTCACTCAGAGGTTTTATTAATAATACCAAGTAGAATTTGTTCAATAGATTGCAGACACTCTGGAAATTTATTTTTAGGCCAAGGCAGCAAACATGCTACTCAGCAGAAGCAAGTGAAGTCTATATAGACTTTTCCATCCTCAGTCTTTCCTAATTCAATAATCACATTCCTTATGAAATTCTGTGGAAACAATGAAACTGCTCAGTCCTGAATTGTGACTATATAGCAAGACTGAGCGTCAATGTGGTGGAAAGAGACCTTCATAAAAGTCCTTAACTCCAAACTTCAGTAACAATAATTGTCTCTAAATAACAAGTTGAGCAGGATGTAAGTTAAGTCAGTGCTTAAGGAAGTCCATTCCCTGAAGGAATTGCTATTTATTTGTATGGCTCAGTATCTTTAGGAGTTTCTATGTAATCCCAAAGGTTTGCTTTTCTCCTCTAAGATGAGTGGAAGAGATGAGATAATGAGTGTCTTCCAGTGTGTATTCTCTCTGCAGGGCTTGGCTTTACTCAGAAGTCCCATAGGCCTTTATGAAGCTGATTTGTGATCAAGGGAAGCCTTTTTACTTTATTGCTTTCAAAGAACCAACTCCCAAAATGATTTTTTTATATTGTTTATTTGCTTAGTAAAAAAAAAATAAAATATATGAGTTATGCTGAGTCATGTGGGTGATCTTAGATGCTTTCTGCAAAGTGCTTGAACAACATTTATTAGTTTGAATTAAAAAATCACTCTGCCAAGTAATTTTTATATAACTATTGTTCTAGAAATCCTGGAAAAATACTGGCTCTAACATAAGGGGCACAAAAACTGAGAAAAATGAACCGGGGAAAAATTTGGCTATGGACATTGGAAAATATCATCTCATGATATCTTATTTATTCTAGAAATACTATAGGTAAGACTGACTTGCTTTTTACAAAACCTTTGATTGAAACTTTAAAAACTAATTATATGCAAATGGGAATGATATTAAACTAGAGAGTTTACACACAAGATTTCTGTGTAAATTATTATATCCTGTATTCACAAGATTTCTGTGTAAATTATTATATCCTGTATTCATCTACTTGGGGAAACCAACTTTGTATATTTGAGCTCTGATTTTCACCAAAGAAGGATTTGTGAGACTGTAGACCATTAACTGGCCACGGGAACTTATTTTACTTTCTGAGTCCAAGACTCTGTAAGGACAAAATAACTCTTTCATAGGATCATAGATTGTGTAAGATAATGTGTGCATAATATATCACATTGTGATTGGTCCAGAGCAGGCAATCACTAACAGTGTTTTAAACAGTAATATGACCATAGTCTAGCTGGAGTATGGGGATTAAGTAAGACTCTATAAACCTTTTCTTTTTAGTAGTGTTTATGTCTGAAAAAATAACTGAGTATACAAAACATAGTTTCTTCATTTATAAAATAAGATTGACTGTTGTTACCTCATAATGTTATTGTTAAGTTGAATTGATTCTAACACTTTTGAAGTGCTTAGCATGTACTTAAAGCAAAGTAAGAACTATATGTGGAATAATTTTGAGACATTAATTTTTGAAGTGAAGAATTTAGCATTGTTGAGCCTTATTGTCACCAATGATACACATTCTTTGGAAGAAAAAGAAGAAGTTTTGATAAGGTTATGTCTTAAAATGCAAAAGTTGGGTCTTACTATTACTTGAGGTATTATTCTTGGCAAATATATTGCTCTTTCCCTAGAGATTCCCCAGAGACCTCTTCATTTTTTTGTGCTATGTGTTATATATAATCAAAGCATATCACAGGTAATACTGTCAGCCCATTCATGTTCTATATGTCTTAAAATGTTCATTAGCCTTGAGGTCACCCACCACTTCTGGCTTATACTTGCTCTGTCACCTCTTCTGCAACCATCTCTGGGCCTTTGTTGAAAAGGGTGTGTGATATTTATCTTTGATTTATAGCTGATCATTTTGAAGTTTCTTATTATTTGTACATCAACCAGTTGTAGTTCTCTGTTTTCACCATTTTCTACTGGAAACAAAGCTTTAGGAAATATTGGCAATTGATTTCCCCTGGAAAAGGGAGACTCAGTTTTTAGATCATGCTCCAGGGAAGGTTGTACATTTCAAAAGTACATATGCAGCACAAAGTAGACTTGATGGGTTTAAACAAAAGAGAGGATACAATACAGGGTGGGTAGGGGAAGAGGTGTGGCTCTAGAAGGAGCTGGGGTAGAAGAATAAATATTACCAAAATACATTTTACAAAATCTTTCAAAGAACTAATAAGAGTGTTCACTGGCCACAAATTTTTATTTTTCCTTTATAAGCAGTTTTATATTTAAGAAGACTCTTGACTCTCTATACTCTGGCCACAATCCAAATTGGTGGTTCCCCAAGCCCCTCCTTAAAAATAATCATACAAATTTGAATATACTATCTGAGTCCTGAAAATTTTCCTTCTGTAAAATATCATGAAAATTGTTTTTAGATAAAATAATCAAACTCAGCCAGCTTTAAAAAAGTAGTTCTTAGTTGTTGAAAAATATTCATATTTGCTTTTCAGTTAAACAACTTACCTAAAGACATACCAAGAAAACACTGAGCAACAAAGTCTATGTAAACTTATAACTAAACAAAGAGGAAAGAAATCACAAGTGTTGTAAAATTTTAAAGCAATCCTTAATTTTTATTTGTTTATTGATCTTCTAGAAATATGTGTGTGTTTAAATTTTCAACTAGAGTATGCAGACAATACTGTTTTAGAAGATAGAAATGCAATGTAGTTTTAAGAGTACAGGGTCTGGCAGTAGAAAGTCCTAGGTTCAAATTCAGCATGATTAACAAGTTCCATTTCCACTCTGAGCTTCACTAGGTTTGTTCATAATATACCCGTGTCATAAGTAGGAGAGATGTGGGTTGAGAGAGAGAGAGAGAGTGCCACTTTGTCTTAGTTTATGCTCAGGTGCTTTGAACAGTCATTTTATCACAAACATCTCCAAAACAAGTCATGAAACAGAAATATAATTAAGCAATTTAAAAATTAAATTATAAAAAGTGTTAAAATTAGCCAAAGTTTTTCATTGTTTCAAGATGAGAAGCTTCAAATTAACCTGTAGTAGGAAATCAGGGATTGTATAGGTGTGGGAGGGGAAGAGGAGCACGGAGAGGGAGGCGGGTCTTCCGGTCCCTTGGCTTGGTGACGCAGCGGGTCCGTACGGGTCGGTACGGCGGCGGCTGGGCTCATTGCTAAAACTTCCTTTTGTAAAAAATTCTAACAAAATAAACCTTAATTAATACATACCTCTTGGTGGTGGGTTTGTACCATGATAATTGGCGCCCAATGTTGGGCTAATTCCCCAGACCTGCCGGGTTCGCGCGCGCACGGACAGAGCTAGTCTGACTCCCGCCAGATTCCGCGCCCGCGCACACTGCACACTTTGGCCCCCATCTGCGTACACAAGTATTCGGTACAACAGCCAAAAAAAAATATCTGCGTACAAAAAAACTCCTGAGACCCAGTTCTAATGGTACACGCCTGATAAGATTTGTTAAAACATTTAACAGAGACCCTATCAGCTAAATCACCACCCCATTTCAAACACCATTGCTACTACACTACGACACCTGCTGACCGTAAGTCCTCATTACATCTAAATAAGACAAAATTTTTTTCTTTCTTCTAAAATGTCCAATCAAATAAATGTTCACAATTTTACTCACTTTTTCACAATAATAATAAAAAATTATTTCCAAGATTACACACTTAAAAGTTATCTCCACCCAAGAGTCCTTTTACTTTTCTGTATAATAATATATTTCTTACCTAATTATTTTAAAAGATTTCAACATAAAAAATATAAAACTAAACTGTCTGACATAAATAAACATATTAAGACATTCCAAAAACTCATTGTTTCCATAAAAAAGTCTACTTTAATCACAAAAAAATTTAGAGCTCACATTAATAAAAATTTTAAAAAATTAAATACAAAATTTAAAACAATAAATAAAAATTTTAAAATAATAAATAAAAACTCTAAAAAATTTAAACAAAAAATAATAAAAAGGGTAGATGTAGAATCTAAAAAATGTTCCATTCTATAAAATTATTAAAGAGATTATTTATAAAAAACTTTAAAACACTAAAAAAGACCATTACCACTAGGTTGCAAAATTATGAGGCTCGTTTAAAAAATTTAAAAAAAGATTTTGAGGCTCTAACAAAATAAACCTTAATTAATACATACCTCTTGGTGGCGGGTTTGTACCGTGATATTAACCACAGGGAAAAATTGTATATTGTGAATATAAACATAAGGGACAATACATTGAAATAAAGATTTCATGTTATTATGACAAAGAAAATTGGAGATGGGAAAATGAGAGAGTGACTGGGAGGGGCAGGTTTAGATAACGTGACAAAAGGCATAAAACTAAATTACAGAAAGACTGTAAATTTGAATGTATTTAAATTTGGATGGTATAAATTGAAAAATATTGAAGCACAGTATATTGAATATGATGGTCTTTGATATGGAGTGGTTAATACTGAGGTAGAAAAATTGTTTTAATATTATCAAACTAGAAATATCTTAGAAAATGTTGAAATAGTAAAAGGAACACATTGATGTATATAATAAGAGATTATTCAACAGAAAAAAATAATTTCCTATTTCTTTAGGGTTTTATAAAGACAATGGGTTATATTGATTTCAAAATAAGGGCAATAGCTAAGGTCAGTGTGTGGAAGGGAAACTGAGACAGAATTCAGCTTCAAGGAGAGAACTAACAGGTTGGACTTCCTAAGAACAGGGTGTCTCAGATGGAAAATAGCTTCTTTGCATGCAGCAAAGAAGACTCCTTCCTGTAATGGGGTTGGGACAGAGATATAAAGGGGGAATTTTCGTCCTCCCCAAACCTGAGAATCATTTCTTTTGTCCTCACAGAATATTATAAATGCATACCAGAATTATTTTGAAGCAGAAAAATCAACGGAAGAGACACCACATATGCTTTGAAAATGTCAGACTCAACAATTCCTGAAAAAGCACTTACATAAATAGGCTCAAAAATTCAAATTTAACTACTACAGAGGAAAAAAAAAACTGGTCTTCAGTCATGGTTTCTTTATAATCCATTTTTATTGTCTGATGAGCAAACAGTCAACACTGAATATGACCAATAATAATCTCACCTCAGTAAGTGAATTTATTCTTGTGGGCTTTACTGACTGTCCAGAGTGGGAGATTCCTCTCTTCCTAGTATTTTTAAGCATCTACTGCATAACTGTCCTGGGGAACATGGGCATGGTCATTCTCATCCAGGTGGATGTCCAACTTCACATTCCAATGTATTTTTTCCTGAGTCATCTCTCTTTAATGGATGTCTGCTACACCACAGTCATCACCCCTCAGATTCTGGCCACACTGGCCACAGGAAAAACAGTGATCACCTATAATCAATGCGCTGTTCAGTTCTTCTTTTTCACCTTCTGCGCAAGTACAGAGTGCTTCCTGTTGGCAGTAATGGCCTATGATCGCTATGTTGCTATTAGTAATCCTTTGCTCTATACTGTGGCCATGAGTCCTAGAAAATGCTGGAGTTTGGTAGTGGGAGCCTATGTGTGCGGGTTGTCTGGGTCCATTCAAAGAACTACATGTACCTTCTCCCTTTCCTTCTGTGAAGACAATATGATCAATTTCTTCTTTTGTGACCTTCCACCTCTGCTAAAGCTGGCCTGTAGTGACACAACAAATGCTGAGATTGTCATTGTTTTATTTGGGAACTTTGTCATCTTGGTTAATGCCGTGATCATACTCATATCTTACCTGCTCATCATCAAGACCATCATGAGGATAAAGTCTTCAGGTGGCAGAAGTAAAACGTTCTCCACATGTGTCTCCCACCTCATTGCTGTGGTTCTTTTCTTTGGGACCCTCACCTTTATGTATATAAGGAGTGGCTCAGGAAAATCCATAGAGGAAGACAAAATTGTGTCTGTCTTCTATACTGTGATCATCCCCATGCTGAACCCTCTGATTTATAGCTTGAGAAATAAAGATGTTAAAGTTGCCTTCAGAAAGGCCACTAAGAGACTGCAGGTGTCCCAGAGTGGGTAGAACTGAGTGAGATGACCACTTCTCATTGTCAATTTTTATGCATTTCATTAATATTCAAACAGAGAACAAGAATTTATGCACACTGTATCTATGAATAGAAAGAATGATGACAAATTGTTCTAGGCAAGAAGAAAAGTTTTCATAAATTTTATATTTGACAATTGAATTATCTTTCTTTTTTTTTCTTTCACTGTCTCCTGCTGCTCTCTGATGCTTTTACTCTAAATCCTGGTATATTTTGTATCATTTCTGTGCTGTCCATATTATTGGTCTTATTGTGTCAAATGTTGCACTTTAGGACTTTTGTGAAATAAACTATTTGACTTTTTTGTTTGTCATCTCATATGTCAAGTATAGAACACAGGTTTCTTTCTTCAACATTGCAGTGTCTGCCTTTATGCTGGGGCTAGAATATAAGAACTTTCAAATTGTCTGGATAACACACTGCTTTTCTTTTTTATTGCGAGGTTGATGATTTTCAAATGAACTTAGTCACTGCCCCTGTTGAAAGACTTCTACAAGGGTCAATTATGACTTCAGAAGGACAATACATTATCTGTTCTCCTCATCCAACCCCATACCTTACTGGAAGTGAACATCCAAGCCTTCTGATTTTAGGGTTAGCAGTGTAAGAGAGCACAGAAACAACTAAACTACTCATTCCTTTCTTTATAGTAAACCTGATGACCTCTGAATACAACAGCTCCTGCACCAGGCAGCAGAACTTCAGAGGATTTTCTTTTTTAATTTCCATGTCAAAAGTCAGATGAGTGCTCAGCAATTGAATTTGAAATACTTTTTTTCTGTCACAAGCACAGTTCTATTTGCATTTTGTTTCAAATTCAAAGGCAGATGAAAAGATCTTGTCACATATGAAATTTCCATTTAATAATAAAGAAAGCATTTTCTTCAGACCTAGGGTACTTGGAATACACAGCAGTAGAAAAGTCATGAAGTGGCTTGAATCTAAATCTTATTTTGAATCTAATTAATTGTGAGAATTTGGGTAAATATTTTACTCTGTCACATCTAAAATAAGTACAGTCATTGACCAATTCAATGAACTAATAAGAATAAAAGATAGTGGAGGGGGAAAGATGAATTAGTCAAATAATTTTGGTGTTTATTAGAGGGAAATATATTTATTACATCTCACATATTTAACGGTAACTAAAGAACACCCTCTTTATAATTTCTTTTGGTTTATTTTTTACTTTATGTGTTTTCATGTTTTTCTGCATAGATCTCTGTGTACCAGGTGTGTGCAATATCCACAAGAGACCAGAAAGAGAGCATAAAATCACCTGAGACTGGTAGTTACATGCGTCTATGAGTTGTCTTGAAAAATTGTACCTGAGTCCCCTGGATGAGCTCTTTCAACTGCAGATCCATCTCTCCAATCTCTCCATCTCTAAGGTTATCTTTTTTAAAATTAAACTGAGTATATTGCTGCTTTGTGCCACAGAACTCTTATTCCTGACTGCCATTTTTGAGACATTGATTCCTTTTCTCCATGTGGAAATAATCATTAGATTATAATAGATGACTAAAGAGATTTCTGATGATTGACTTTGTGTTAAGAAACTTGCCCATGTTGAGCTAATAAAGCTTTGCAATATCTTTTGTACATGCAAAAGCATGAAAGATGTTCAGACTAGAAAAAGAGTTGACCCAGACACAAAATTGAGCTATGGAGAAATTCTTAATTTCAGTAATAATCAGGAATTTCATATTTAAAACCTGAATATGTTTACTGGTTTTCTAAAAATTAAAAAGTGCCATGATCTCATATTAGTAAGGATGTGTATAATGCTAGGTATAGATTGACTTAAGGATTATATAAATAGTTTCACATTTTGATATGAAAACCTGAGATAACAACACAGCTAATTCAATGATCTGTCTATGAACAAAGAAAGAGCTCTGACTCAAGGTCATTAAGATACAAGTAATGTCTTCCTAGAATGTTGCTGTAGGAGTTCAACACTCAGAACATTTTCTTTCCATGTTCATTTTTCTAGTCCTGAGTGTGAATCCTTTGCAGCAAGATGTCACTTCAGAATATAAACAGACATTGAAAATGTAAGCAATGCATAGATAGCACTAAAGCAGAAAGATAGCCCCCCCAAAACCTATGAATACCTGATCTTTGACAAAGAGGCCCAAAACATTCAGTGGAAAAAAGAGTATATTTAACAAATGATGTTGGCATAGCTGGATGGAAATGTGTAGAAAAATGCAAATAGATCCGAGCCTGTCACCCTGCACAAAACTCAGATCCAAGTGGATCAAAGACCTCAACTTAAACGCAGCCACTTTGAACTTGATAGAAAAGAAAGTGGGAAAAAATACACTTCTACGAATTGACACAGGCGACCACTTCCTAAATATAACACCAGTGGCACAGGCACTAAGACCAACAATCAATAAGTGGGATCTCCTGAAGCTAAGAAGCTTCTGAAAAGCCAAGGACACTGTGAATAGGACTAAACGACAGCCTACAGAATGGGAAAAGATTTTCACCACTCCTACAAGTGATAGAGGACTGATCTCTAAGACATATAAAGAGCTCAAGAATCTAGAGCCCAAAACCTTGAATAACTCAATCAAAAAATGGGGTACAGATCTAAAAAGGGAATTCTCAGCAGAGGAACTACGAATGGCTGAAAGGCACCTGAAAAAGTGCTCATCATCTTTAGCCATCAGAGAAATGCAAATCAAAACAACTTTGAGATACCACCTAACATCTGTTAGATTGGCTAAGATAAAAGGCACAGATGACAGCCTATGTTGGAGAGGATGCAGAGCAAGGGGAAGACTCCTCCATTGTTGGTGGGAGTGTAAGCTTGTTCTGCCACTTTGGAATGCAATATGGCAGTATCTCAGAAAATTGAGAATCAGTCTTCCCAAGGACCCAGTAATACTACTTCTGGGTGTATACCCTAAAGAGGCACATTCACACTCCAAAGGTATTAGCTCAACTATGTTCATAGCAGCATTATTTGTAATAGCAAGAACCTGGAAACAACCTAGATGTCCCTCAACTGAAGAATGGATTAAAAACTGTGGTACATCTACACAATGGAATACTACACAGCAGTAAGAAAAAATGATATCCTGAAATTTGCAGGCAAATGGATGGATTTGGAGAATATCCTCCTGAGCAAGGTATCACAATCTCAGAAAGATAAGCAGGGGTGTACTCACTCATTAGTGGTCTCTAAACAAACAAACAAGAAAAAAAGCCAAGCATGCCCAAGCTGCAAACCACAACCACTGAACAGCTTGAGATCAGAAACACCCTGGACTTGACCCTTCGGATCCCACCCCAACTATAGGAACACCTGTTACTCTTGAGGGATGGGGGACAAAACTGGATTTGCCAGGAGTGGAGACTGAACTAAGCATTATTGGGTCAATGGGACCCTGGGACTGTCTGCTGCCTGCCCAGGGAGGGGATGGGGAGTTGTGAAGAAGAAAAAATGACCTGATGTGGCTGGAGGGGGAAGGGTCCTTGAATAAGGATATACAGGGATGGAAAAAAAATTTCAGAGGGAAAGCTGAACACAAAGTAAATATATGTGTAGCAATTGTATTTGCATTATCACCCTTGATAAGTCATGCTTATGATTTTTATCTTCTTTATAGTTACTGTTAACTTATCAGCATTTTAAATTCATTTTACTGTTTTTCTTGATAAATAAAGAAGAAGGAAAAAAAAAAGAAAGATAGCCCCTTCTGTCTTTATGTAGAAACTTAGAACTATAAACCTTTTTCTTAAGACTGCTTTCACTTTACCCTTCAGCTTTTATATGCTGTTTTCACTCAATTTTAGAGTTTTCTTAAGCTTCAGTTTTTTGTTATTTTAATTACTCTTTCATCAGTTAATAGTATGTTGCTTAATATTGAGAGGTCTGATAACTGAGTTTGATGGGGTGTATGATGTAAATTCATTGAATAATATATATACATATATATTTTTTTAAAAAGTACCAAGATACATGGCAGAATATAAATAAGAAATATGTATTCACTTAAATGTAAGATTTAGCTAGTAACAAGCCTGAGATATTGAATGAGGGTTTATACTTAATAATAAGTCTCTCTTATGGTTATTTGAGAAGCAACTGCCAGGGCTGAAAAACTCAGCTCACAATATCCTTATATTTGTCATTCAGCACATATTTATTCGGCTTGTCTGATCGTCTTTATAGAGTATTCCAACTGGTCTCGAACATTCCCAAAAAATTCTTATTTTTGGAGCAGAAAAATCTTTTTTATTTTCCTTGTCAAAACAAGAATTTTATTGTGTCAGAATGGGACTTATACAAGGTTGTGAGAAGGGGGTGTGAGTCTTGGGATATATGGATAAAAATATGACTTTATTCACAATAAAAAGAGGGGATATGCATACAAAACAAAGAAGAACCAGGAACAAATAACATAGAGCAGAAAAATCTTAATTTTATTTCAACCTCTGAGTTCTTGAAATTACTCTGTAGAATGTCAAAGTCTCATAAGTGAGTTTTAAATGTAAGGATATCTAATTAAGGAAATTTGGTCTCTAGTAATGAATATCAAGACAAAAAATCATAAAATAACACAAAATATTATGGTTGAACTTTCATTTTTTTCTATATTTATATGCAATTACCAAATGTGTATATTTTCTTACTGAGTTTTAACTAAATAAAAACATTATTTATTCTCTTAAAAATATTCTTAAATTTTTGTATGGTCTCTTGTACTCCTGACTTTTAGGTTTATTTTACCATTGTTATCATATAAAACACAAGTAAATATTTGAGTGTTTTGCTCTATTTGTCAGATTGTCTTTGGGTTCTATCTAATAGAACACCAGTTTGCTCTGAGGTCTCCATCCAGAGCTGCATCCAACTTCAAGGAGACTGGTTGAGATGATCTTGTCTCACAGAGTACTATTCCCATTCTTCTCATTATTACAAATTTTCTTTGGGTCCTCAAAGTTTACCAGTGCTCTTAATCAACAAGATGTTTTCATAAAAATGATACCCGCATTTCCCCCAAATGGATTATGAATGTCTTTCTTTCTTTAGAGTGTTGGTTACAAATTATTGTGAACAATGGTTGGACAAAAAGCTATACAAAAGAGTTTAAATTTGGGGTTCTTGTTTTAAATTGAAAAAAGGGGGAAATACAGAATAATACCCTTCTATATTGTAAAAATTGTCATGAGTATTAGTTTAATAAACTATAATTGGCCAGTAGGCAGGCAGGAAGTACAGGTGGGGTGACCAGATGGGAACATTCTGGGAAGAAGAAAGGCAGAACAAGAGATGTAAGCCACATACAGAGAAAGCAAGATGAGAATGCAGCATTGAGATCAAGTACCAACATAGATAAAAATTATGGGTTAATTTAAGTACTAGTAAGTAATAAGCCTGAAATACTGACCTAGAAGTACTATATTAAGCCTTCAAGTTAAGTATTTTATAGCAGGTAGCTATGGGAATTCAGGTGAAGGGATTTTCAGGCTTTTGAGCTAGGGTGGAATATCATTCCTGGGGGATGAATAATAAACATCCTACAACCAGTTCAACAGTAAGCTTACACAATGATAACAAATGGGATATCCTTTTTTATGTATAATCTCCTCTACTTTTCCTCCAGTCTTTTCCAATTTTCACTCTACTTTATTTATAGAAAACATAAAAACCAGCAGGCATACTTTTATCATACACTCTTTTATTTTATTTTATTTTTTGTTGGCTTTCTCCATGTATTTTCTATTTATTTGTACCATACTATAATGCCATTCACCTTTAGAGTGTGTCTTATCTCCTCAGTTGTATATCTCTGTGAATAATATTAGTTGATAGTTAAGAGTAAGCTTCACACGTTCAACCCCAGTCAAACACATCACTTTAAATCATAACATTTTACTCCTGGCCTTTGGAGTCCCATGTTAGTACAACTTCAAAAGTCCCTGTAGTCTAAATAATCTAACTACTATTCAAACATAGTTTTCTGAGTTCCAGGGAATTTTTTTTAAACTGTGATTCCCTAGACTGTCAACAATTAAGCTATATACTTCTACCATACAAAGACACAGGGTAGCCATTCCTAATGGTAAGGATAAGACTATAGCAAGGAAAAATAGAACTAAAGCAATGACTGCAGCTAGGCAAACCTCAGATGTTGCAGACCCATATCCAGCATGGAGAGCTCAGGATTGGTATTGTCTGTTTCTTACTGAACCAAAGTTGCCCCATTTCTTTAGCTGTGTTGCCTGTACCCTCTCTTGGACCAGATCCACCCAATGCCTGCAGCTTGCCTAGGCAGGTATGTTATATCTTATTGTCTAGTATTTCCAAAATCCTGGGTTCTCCATTAGAATTTACAGTGAAGCTTCACAGATTCACACCAGGGCCTCTCAGAACCTATGTGAAGGAAATATGACACAGAAAAGTGCTGTCTGTCCTCCGCAACTTTATGCCACTCTGGTAGCTTTTAAAAATGAAAATTCAATTGAATGGAGAGTAACTAGAATGTCCTAAAAGAAGATCCCTGTTTGTAAACAAGCACCCATGTGAAGTGTTTTCTTTTCAAAGTTCAGCTACCACTGCAGCTGTCATAGAGAAGGGCAGTTTTCTAAAATTGGAAAGATAACTTGACTGTGTTGTCAGTATGGTACCCTTTTCTCAGGTATTGAAAATGGAAGACAAAGTCATAAAGGCTTGCACCACAGTGGCAGTAAGCTGCAGAGGACAGACAGCACTTTTCTATTATTTTCATTTTAAAATATATCTATATTAATTTGTATGTTTAAATTCTTAAGAAAACAACATAAGCATACCACAACACAGATGAAACTCAACAGACAAGTAACTATTAGTGAAAATTGTACATCTTTCTTAGTTTGAGTTTACAGTAAGGATATTAGCTCATTTTAAAACACAATTTCAGGAAGTGATAACAAATTTTGTCAAAATGAATAGGTGAAAGTCCCTAAGCTACACATCCGATATTCTGGTCTTTAGTCGTTTCCTTTCTTTTCAGTACATCTTTTTATCATCTGGCATCTGCAAATTTTAAAAACCCTGGGAAGGCTAAACAATCAAATTGCTAATTATCAAAATATTCATCCAAACCTTGATTTTAGATATATATATAAAACATTTGTGACATTGCTTAGGCTAGAATATTTTGAATCCTAGAATATTTTGAATCCTAGAATACCAAGTAGGAAAAAAAAGCAGCCTAGGACATAGGTGATTAGTGGACTGTAAGAATCTACCATGAAGTTGAAGAAACAAGACTAACAACTAATGAATAATCATGGACTTTGTAATAAAAATGCAATTTTGGCAAATTATGAGATTCTAACAACATTGTGAATTTCAGAGGCAGGAAATATATGAAAAACAGGACAAAGAATGGTGGAAATAGAGCTTTGGAAATGGATATTGAAGGGGATGGGGAAGCATACTGCTCAGTGCAGAATCATTTGAATCATGCTTATACCAGTCTAGACTCTTTGCACTCTGAGTCAAAAATTATGCTTCCTTATGAAAATTGAAACAGACAATACTGTTGGGTTTCAGAGATGTAAGAATATGGACGGCACAAAGACACTTTTATATGAAGACCTCTGATATGACTTTCAGGCCACTGACAAATTCGGCAGAAAATGTCCATTTTCTGCAGAAGCTGCTGCTGAACTCCCAAAATTAGAAGTCTTAGTGGTTGCTGTGTAATACCATAGGTTAGAGTTTATACACTAAGAGATGTAGAGAAGATGAAAAAATAAGCCAATTCCTGAGAGAAATTGCTGGGCAAATGATGGGGGTGATTTTCTCACAAGTGTTAGAAACTGTCCTTGGAACTGATTTCAGAAGCAAGAGAATTATTTTCCACTGTGTAGCTCCTACATGGCAATCCCCAAAAGCATTTTAAATACCCATTGGTTTGCTATGCAAGAAGAAATCCCCAAATGTACCTATTACACTGAATAATCTCAGTTACTTAAAAAAATGCATGTCTTTGTTAATTTGAATTCAAAGGCTACAAGTAAAGAGGGTGATTTTACCACCTGAGAACCCAGGAATGATACTGGGCATTACCAGACAGACTAGTAAAAGCAAATTAGGGATAGAATAAGGCCATTGATTCTGCACCTTCTCTTTTAATTTTTTTTTAAGTTGTGTGTGTCGATGTTTTGCTTGTACACAAATTGTGCACCGCATATGTGCCTGATAGTAGCAGAGGCCAGGACATGGCATAAGTGCTCCTGGAACTGGAATTACAGGTGATTGTCAGATGCTATTGGGTGCTACGAATGAAACCCAAGTCAGTGATGAAAGATGAAAGAGAAACAGGTGCTCTTAATTAGATATCTCTCCAGACCCAGAGCTTCACTCCATATGGTATCATATCCATCTTCAGAGTTCAGTTTGGATCAAAATGCACGGGTATGTATGGAACATTTTGTTTTCTAACTACCAGATTTTGTTTCTCTGTAATTGGCTATCAATGGGTATATTTTAAAACATATCGTTTCGTAAGAAAGGGTGCTAAGCTTAGTTTTGAGATTTCCCTGAGAATGTAAATTCTGTGCATCTTGTATATTTGCTGAAAGGGTAATGAGCACATGTATCAGAATTACATCTTTGGACTAAGAAAAACCCTTCATTAGATTTCTGATTTGCTTATTGCTTAGACCATAGGAAATATCTACTTAATCTTAGTCTCCTCAAGGACAAAAATAATACCTCTCTCCTAGGGTCATAGGATTGTGTAAACTAATATGTATGTGCAGAACATGTCATGTTGTAATTGTCTAAGAACATGTACTCAATGAACAAAACACCAGTGTTTGAAAAAGTAGCAAGTGATAATTTAGTTCAATTGCATATAGGGGATCAAGGTGAAAACTTTTTTTCAGTAATGACATTTTAAACAAATTATTTAATATATTCATGCTTCATATTGTATGTAAAAGTATGTTTTTTAACATTTTAATATGGAATTATCAAGTTGAAAGGAAATAATAACTTTAGCACATTCTGCATCTGTTTGACTTCAAGCAGAAACTCAGTAAGTGAGCATTACTGTTTTGAGAGATTGATTCTGGTAACACTCCTTTATTTTTTGTATGTATTATATAACATATACATATAAGCATATTTAAAAAATGAAGGACTGTCAAAAAATAAAGGAGTATTGAGGCATCTATATAAATGTATGAAATGAGTAGAGATGCATTACTGTTGTAGTAAGGTTTTTTTGGCTTGTTTTGGGTTTGGGAGGTTTGTGTCTGGAGTTTGTAACCTGGTGCGTGCGGTGGTGGCAGTTTGGAACTTGGTCTGTATGTTTGTGGCTTTTGTCTGTTATAGAAAATGAATTATATGTTTATATTAACTTTATATTGTTGGCTGATGTCTTAAGCACATTATTAGCTAGCTCTTTTATCTTAATTTAACTCATTTTTATTAATCTTTTTACTACATGGCCACAGCCAGTAGCTCACCTGTTTTATTTACATGCTGCTTCTTTGGGGGATGGATGGCGACTGACTTAACTCTACCGTCTTTCTACCTGGCTGCCTCTGATTCTCCACCCACTTCTATCATGCTGTGCATGGGCCCAAACAGCTCTTTATTTACATCATACAGAAAACATTCTACCACACATTACATTTTACAATGATGAGTTTTAAAATGACAATCCTCTGTTACTATGGCAAGCAAAATTTCTAATTAAGCTTATTGAAAATAATTTCTTAGTAATATATTTTGCATGCTCATATACTTTGTTATAGAATTAGCAACTTTGAGTCAGCAATGTTCAACCTGAATCCCATGGTGAGGAATATAGTGTTAAGATAATGGACAAAGAGTTCTGGGGAAGTAGGGTAATGGAAGCAGAATATTTAAAAATGGACAGTGATTCCTCTGCATCTGATGTCAATGGGGACTTTTCATACCTGGTTTCAGTTCCTATTCCCTAAATAACATATCAGTAGTATATGTCTAGTGATATTAATGACAATAGTGTATAAAATGTTTAAGTATCATTCTAAGATATCTTTGAAGAAAGAGCAATATATATGCATTTCATGAAGAAACTCTCAACAATCATTTGGATGATAAAAATATAATGAAAATACAGAAAACATATGGGAAAATTATCAGCAGCATGCATGCTGGGTGATGATATGATTCTGATCTATGACATATAGTGATAAACTGTGGGAAATGCAAATTTTGTTGTAACTCCTTATAAAGCAAATTAAATATAGTGATCTTGAAAACCTGATAAAGCATTGAAAAAAACATTAATTTCACTTGATATTTGAAATCTTTTCCCAGAATCAACAGAATGCCTTATTGTATAGTACATATGCGATCATATTAGAAAACAAGACTTACATTTTAATAATCCACCAACAAACAAATCACAGAACTAGTAAGAAGAACAATTACTTACACATTAATATGATGAAAGATTAAAATTTCTTTTAAAAGAAGAAACACAGAGTTGAAAAGGATTTATTTCATTTAGTGAGAGGACCAAAAATAATGTAATTATTATGCCAAAATTGTGTATTTATATGAATCTGTGTCTCGAGTAATCTATAATCTGAAAAATACATTGTTAATGAGATGTAAAGGTAAATATAGAAAATTTATATGAGTTCAGAAAAGAAAGCAATAGGTCAGGTTCAAAATTTATAACAACATTAGCAGTCATAATAAATGACTATATGTCTTTCTGAACTGAACATTCTCATTACATATACAAAATTACCTAATACTAGCAGGAGAGTGGTAGCGTATACCTTTAATTCTATCACATGAGAGGCAGATAAAGGTAGATCTCTAAGAGTCTGAAACCAGTCTGGTCTTCACAGCTAGTTCTAGGACAGGCAAGGCCACACAAAATATTTCATTCGAAATCAAATAAAAAATACTTAATACTCAATAACTATATAATATACACATACATTTTCCACATTATAGATAAAAATTGAGGCAAGAGGACAAGTTACTGTATCAAACCCACAAAATAAAGAAAAGAATAAAAACATAATATGCTGAATATGGTATCATCTGAGCTAGATGCTGAAGGACTGAAATGTAGAGAAACATAGAATGACCATTTAGAAAATATTTATTTTTCTAGTGTTTCTCTCTGTCTCTCTCTGTCTCTCTGTCTCTGTCTCTGTCTCTCTCTCTGTGTGTGTGTGTGTGTAGGCACATAGACTCTTTATGGAAATTAAGTGATAATTCTTTATAGTAGATTCTTTCCAAGACCCTTGAGGAATATAGGAAACTAATTCACATTATCAATCATGTGTGCAAATACCTCTACCATCTGAGCTGTCTTGCTGGTCCCTTCAAAGATATTTTTCTCAGCCTGCTAAAATAAACATATAGTTAGAAAGAAATATATATGAATGTGTGCTACAGAAACAAGATGAATAGAAAATATATCATCTCCAGACTTCTATAAGAATTTTATGAAAATAAGGCATGAGGTGGATTAGAATGTAAGGAAAGCTGAGGTCACTGTGTGGAAAGTATGAACAGATAGATTCCATATTTACATAAGAATATTGTTGATGTGTGATATGAGAGATAGTGCTAGAATAGATGTTTTCTTTGCCTTTTTCAAACCTGAGGGTCATTTGTGTGTCTTCTCTTCACAGAAATTTCCAAATATAAACCAGAATTAGTCTCAATCAGACACAACAGTATAATTCTCAGTGCTCTTGAGTTTAGAAACTGCTTTAGAAGAATAATTCTGTTTCAAGATGCCTGAAAAAAGCATTGAAAATAAGCTAATAGTTGCAAACTCAACTTCTACTGGAGAGAAAAGGGAGTTGTACTTTTGTCCCTGTTTTCATTTTGCTTCATTATCATCCACAGATTAACAGTCTACATTGATTCCATGGCGAAGAATAACCTCACTGCAGTAACCAAGTTTGTTCTCATGGGCTTTAATAACCTTCCCAAGTGGCAGGTCCTTCTTTTTCTGGTGTTTCTCAGCTTTTATCTTGTCACCATCTTGGGGAACTTGGGCTTGATCATTCTCATACGAGCAGATGTCCAACTCCACACACCAATGTATTTTTTTCTAAGCCACCTTTCTGTGTTGGATGCCAGCTACACCTCAGTCATCACCCCTCAGATCCTGGCTACACTGACGAAAGACAAAATGATCATCTCCTATGGCCAATGTGCTACCCAGTTCTTCTTTTTCACCATCTGTGCAGCTACAGAATGTTTCCTACTGTCTGTAATGGCCTATGACCGCTATGTTGCTATTAGCAACCCACTGCTCTACACTGCAGCCATGAGCCCTAGAAGATGCTGGTGTTTGGTGGCTGGAGCCTATGGTGGTGGGTTGTTTGGGGCCATCCTAAGAACCACATGTACTTTTTCTCTCTTCTTCTGTGAAAACAATCAAATCAATTTCTTCTTTTGTGACCTTCCACCCCTGCTAAAGCTGGCCTGCAGTGACACAACAAATGTTGAGATTATTATTGTGTTTTTTGGAAACTTTGTCATTTTGGCCAATGCCTTGGTCATACTTATTTCATACATGCTCATCATTAAAGCTATCATGAAGATGCAGTCTTCAGGTGGCAGAGTAAAGACATTCTCAACATGTGCCTCCCACCTCACTGCCGTGGCTCTTTTCTTCGGGACTCTCATCTTCATGTATATACGAAGTAGCTCAGGAAAATCCCTGGAGGAAGACAAAATAGTATCTGTCTTTTATACTGTGGTCATCCCCATGTTGAACCCTCTTATCTACAGCCTGAGGAACAAGGATGTGAAGGCTGCCTTCAGAAAGGTCACTGGTAGATTCCAGGTTTCTCAAAGCTTGCAAAATTGAGTGAAAGAACCAATCAATCAATTTTGTTCCCACTACTGATATTTCAGAGGTAGTATACTCTACCTTGAAGGAAGATAGCAAGCAAATATTGAAGAGTGTGAAGTACAATCATAAGATTTGTACTTGAAATTCTATTGTGCTTCCTTCTTATCTCTCTTTGTCATTGCCAGTTTGTTATTTGGCATTAGTAACTGCTTTTATCCTGCTCCATTATTCACAAAATTGGATTTTGAGTTTTTTCACTCATCTTGAATTCTGGAATCTCTTTCTCTCTTGTCTTAGTTTTCATAAATATTAAAAATCATTTGTGTAAAAGATAATATCATAGGGTTGCTTTAAGTTGCTTTCCTGTAGCTATTTAAATGCTTGGTTAATGCAATTAGGCAGTTTGATGATATAGTGCCAACTCCCTGCTTCATTAGATTCTCTATTTGTTCTGGTCAGATTGACAATTTTTAGTTGCTGTTCTACTTTTAATTCATTGTATTTCTTGTTCTTTTTGTCACATTCTGCTAAGAATTTCAAGATGAGCTAAGCCATCTTACATATTCTTGAGGCCTCCACAATGGCTAAGTGTAGTATAGTTTAAGAAAGACACAGGGCATTGCTGTTCCTCCTCACTCTCTTTTTTATATTAAAAGAAGCTATCACTATGCACCCTACGTCATGCACAACATATTTAGTATACATAGCTATAGAGAGATTAGGCATACCTTATATTCTGGGGCTAAGATTTTCATAAGGGGAAGAGTAACTGTGAGTCCTATTCAAGCCTGAGGGACCTCTCACAGTAGAAATATTCATCCTCTTCACTTCTAAGTACAAAAATATACATCAAGCAGTAACTGCTTTGGAAACAATTTTCTTTTTTATTTCTGTGAATAGTCTCATTTGAGTTTCCAGCAAATGAGGAAGACATTGTTAGAAATAAAATTTTCATATTGAAATTAAGGAAACATTTTCTTGTTCTTCGGAGTCCTCAGAGTCTACAGAAGAATCTAAATCCTATTTTCCATCTAGTAAGCGTTTTGGTAAATTATTTTCTCAGTCTAAAAGAGGTATAACAACTTCCAATTAAAGATATGTTACAAAATTAAATACAACCATGAATAGGACATCATCCAGCCCAAAACAACTATTGGTATAAAACTTTCTCTTTTTTTCTTTCTCTATTCTTATTTTTGTGTCAATCTATGACCCTTGCAACAATTCTGTAACAATTGACCAAATTGAAAATGCTTATAAACCAAGATAACAAAATAAAAATAAAATGGGAAAAAATTAGTCTATGATTTTTAGCCTTAAAACAAAAAATGTTTAAAATACTGACAAGTTACAAGATATATTTGTGGTGATATATTTTATATTAAATGAAGTCAGACTGGAATATCAGAGGACAGAATCACTCACAGTTAAGCACTGAGGGTCAGAGGATGATAATTTAGGCCTTTAATTCCAGCATGGGAATAACCAGTGCTGATTTACACCTTTAATCCCATAACTCAGGAGACAGACCTTTCTTTGTTTCTTTAAGTTCAAGTCCTAACTACTAAATAGTAGAAGCTCACACTTTTAATTCTAACTCAAGGATTATGATGCAGAATTGATCCTGGAATTGAAACAGCAGAGCAAAGAAGATATTTAAGGTGGTCATAGGCAGAAATTGTGGTATTCTGTAGAAACAATGAGCCAGGCTGAAGACTCTTGAAGATACCTTTTACCCTGAGAAGTTGGCTGGGTGAGAATTGACTGTGATCTGTTTTCTCCCTGATACTCCAGCTTTCCCCCAATATCTGGGTCTTGGTTTTTATTAAATACCAACTAGAATTCATGTTTAATATCTTTTCATTGAATGCATTTTTAAAATGTAGTATTACTTTGATTTAATATATTATAATTTTTATAATGAATTTCCTATTTTTTGAATATAGTATAGTTAAAATCCTCTTTGAAAATGAATATCTTCTCTAAATGGGTGGTTAGTACATAATTATTGTTAATTGTTTTAGGTTAAACATTAAGCAAATATGTGTGAACTGTAAATAAGTTACAAAATTTTTCTACAGAATGTTAAAGACAATATTTGTTTTTTGAGATTAAACTGATATGTTTCTCTCTTAGAAATTTTGGAATACAAGGAGTTCACAAAAAAATGAAAGATATACAAAGAATAAACTTCCCACCATAGAGGGAAAATACCTTTCTTTTTAAATGGGTACATGCTAATTATACAAAATAATGGGTTTTCCCAAGATATTTTCATATATGCATATAATATAATTTCATACATTACCACTGTACTTCTCTCTTTCTCTTTTTCCTCTCTTCTGCTGATTCCCTTTCATATTCCAAAATCTCTTCCTTCTGCATTTAGATCTGGTTTTATTTGAATATTGTTTTTTCAGAGGAGCATACACATAGTAATTTTCTTTTTTTTTCTTTCTTTTTTGTTTTTTTCTTTTTGAATAAGGTCTCATTTTTTTATCTATGTATCCCCTTGTTCAAACTCCCTTCTTCCTCCCATCCCTCTCACTCTGTCTTCTCCCCATCACTTTATGTCCTCCCCAGCAAGGGCAGGAGATCCCAAGATCTCAAGGTGGCTTAGTTCAGCATCCACTCCAGGACAGTTCACTTTCCTCATCCCAATATCAAGACTGAGTCAGGTGTTCCTCTGGAGGGAATGTGCTCCAAGTTGCTACTTCAAGGTGCTTCGGTGGTTGTGGTTTGTAGCTTGAGTGTGCTTTGCTTTTTGTTTAAAGTCCACGAATTAGTGAGTACATCCCCTGCTTATCTTTCTGGTTTTGTGATACTGAAGCTGGGAGGATATTCTCCAAATTCATCCGTTTGCCTGTTAAATTTAGGACATCATTTTTTTTCTTACTGATGTGTAATACTCCTCAGTTGAGGGACATCTAGTTTGTTTCCAGGCTCTTGCTATTATAGTGCTGCTATGAACATACTTGATCTAATGCTTTTGGGGTACAAATGTGCAACTTTAGAGTATATGCCCCAGAGTGGTATTGCTGGGTCCTTGAGGAGATTGATTCCTAGTTTTCTGAGAAAACTCCATACTGCATTCCAGAGTGGCTGGATAAGCTTACACTCCCACCAACAATGGAGGAGCATTCCCCTTGCTCTGCAACCTCTCCAGGATAGGCTGTCATTTGTGTTCAAATATTGTTATTTCATTTGACATGATAATTGCTAGTTCCATCTATTTTCATTCAAATTATATGATTTTATGCTTGATGACTGAGTAATACTCAGTTGTGTATGCACACCATCCCTTCCCTGAGTATTCATCTGTTGATGTACACCAGCCTACTGCATTGTCTTCATAGAGGCATTCCCTGTGTTTTTTTTTCCTAATTTTGATTTCTTTCTCTTTCAAGTGAGGCTGATGATTGAGTAATATCATCTGTGTTCTGATATTCTATCTATAAATTTTGTTTTATTTGAGTTTCATTTTATGAGTGTTTATGATTTAACCTAGGGTCTTGTAAATGATAAAGAAACACTTTACTATTTAATCATATCCCCAAATCTCTATTTATTTTTTGTCCTGCTGACTTTTAAATTATTTCATATATAACTTGACATTAAGTATGGGAAGTCCTTCTTTTCTTTGAAATCTTGTCTGACATGAATCATGATGGAGAGCAAACACTTTAGAATGGGATAATTTGGTTTAGGAATGGGAATGAGGGAAGAGAAGATGAATTTCTAAAAGGAAAATTTTATGTTTTATTTAAGTTCTAGGAGGTAAAGCATGATGCATAAGGAATCTCCAAATTTCCTTGATCTTCCTTAATACTGTGAATTTCACATACAGAGAGAGGCTCTGATGAAACTGGGAAACCTTGTAAGTAATGATAATCATCTCTGGATACACCTCTCCAAGTGGATTTGCGAGGTGAAGAATACAGATCTTAAAGATTTTAAAGAAAAGTAAACTCAATTATCAATCATCTGTTTCTGGAGTATCTTCAGAATGTATGATCAATAACGGAGTTTTAGGTAAAGTATTGGTGAATCAGATTGTTCCTAAATAGTCATGGCTTGAAAATCATCTTTTCTACTCATTAGCAATCTTCTTATTTGGGAATCTGAGATAGTTTGTCAGCAAATTGGAAAGCCGTATAATTGGAAAATTATAAATCAAAATATATTTTATTTATAATCTTTTTTTAAAATTTAACATCTTATAAGAACCTACATAAATCCCACAGATTGAAAATATGTAAAGTGACAGCAGAAAAGACAATTATGAAATTAGACGAAATTCTGAATCAGAGTGAGCACTGCCAAAGTTCTTTCTAAGGACACTGGGAGACACTAGTTGTTTTAAAAGCTTTAAGTTTGCATAAGACACATCAAAGAAGATTTAACCATGAGAACATATATTCAGACATAAAAGCTGAACCTCCTAGGGCCCCTTACCAATCATAAACCAAGACCTTTTGCATCCAAGGCCAAGATATTCATGTATAATATTTAAATTAAAGGGCTACTTGGAAAAAGAAAATGCTACTGCTTGTAATCAATTCACAAAGGATCATGTCTTCATCCCAATAACTCTAGCTAGAAAGTGGTACTATCAGTGAGTGTGTAAGGTGAGCCCAACTCATCCCCAGCGACTGTGCTGTTACTTTATAAAATGTGAAACAACTCGGTCAGGGTTAGTAAGAATTTCTGCCCCAATCCACCTATTCTGCAGCTTAGGTATAAACCATTAGCACATCTCGTTCCATTTGGGAGAAAAATGGAGATGAAGTCATGTAAATCTCCCAAGAATTTCCAAATGTGAAGTTCAGAATTAATCTCTTGAAATCGCAGTATGAATTAAAAATCAGGAGTATGTTTCTGAAACCAGACTTATGGATTCAATGTAGACATTTTTGTATTATCAGGCTATTGAGGGACCACTTTAGCTTTCTATACATAAATTCTCTTATCTCCTTAAAGTAAGGCTAGTAATGTATTTAAGCTATGGTATTGTTGCAAAAGGAAACACACCAGCTCATCAACTGGACCAAATTTATTATCTGAGTTTAAAGATTAATTTGTCAAAATGATCTTTGTATAAGGGACAGAAAGCCCATAATGTCTCCATGGCAATTTTACAGACAATATAGATATATATGTTCAAAATAGATATTCCTTAAATTGCTTTAACACAAGCCCAGTGCACTTTAAAAGTTGTAGTTCTATAAAAGTGTGAGGGCAGGGTAAAGATGGGGAGTGGAATGTAAAAGGAAGTTGGCAGAGAAAAAAGATATAAGGATGTGTGGCTTATTCTGTCTGCCTAAAAAGTACTAACAATTGGAAAGTTAACACTTACATTACCCAACATACTTACCAAATCTGTTACCTGACTTCCAAAGGAAGTTAACTGGCAGATTATCATAGACCTTCCCCAAATTCATTTTTTTTCAGGTGCAAAATAAATACAAGACAAGTCTATGAACCAGCTCCATTACATTGTCCTGAGAGTTTTCAAACATGTCATGGGGAATTGAGTGTTTGAAATTAAAAAGAAAGTTTCAAAGATATTAGATACCTTGTTAGGAAGCCGCAAAATTGCCTTCCCTGGAGAATCATCCCAGTAGCTAATTAGACTGCAACACTTTGACAGTGACTATAAAATGCATATCAAGCTTCTTATGCTCAAAATGGTTGGCATCAGAAGTTTAGGGATACTTGATAGTTCCTTAAGACCCACTATCATTGAAGGATTCTGGAACAATCTCTGTAAATCAGGACCAGGGATACATTGGTTTGCTAATGTTGAGAGAGAAGAGTAGTTCTTTGTAGTAAGATTAAGACATAAAAAACTCAGTGTGATTGATGCATTTCAACCGTAGTGCTATAACTATGAAAAAGAGGCACATTTTTTAGCAAAGGAGAAGAAAGTCAAGGGAATTGAAGACAGAAAGAAAGCATGACTTGCCCATGGACTTGTATGGTAAAGTGGGGGCAGGAATTACCTAGAATGGCAGGGCACAGGTAGAAACATCACACCAAGAACAGGCACCAGCAGAATTCAGGTAAAGACAATTAACAATTTGTGCATCTAATTTTCTTTTTTATTTGTTATTAATCCTGATAAATCCATTCATTATTGTTCTGGCTTTAGTAGCATTTGTTGTTAACATCACTAAAATTAAAGCCCCATTGTATAACTGTTTCAAGGACAACCATGTCCATTTATTCAGACTTCCTCATTAAATCATCAAAACTAAATCACATAATAATTTTTGTTTTATTTTTCTTTGAAATATATATGTTCCTTTTTATTAAACTGTCTTTTACTAGAGGCTTTGAGAATAATCAACCAATCATCATGGGACTTTGTTAGATGCCTGTAGGAGCTTATGTTTGCTCAGTTGGTTACAGGGTAATGGCAGTGTGTATATGCTTATATTTATATAGAGTCTTAATTATGTAGTCAGCTTGAAATAGGACAGCAGCTGTTTCTAAAGAATTTATGCAGTTAATCATAGTTAATCTGAAAATAGATATTTCTACATATAGAGCCCATTGCTGAATAATAATGTATATATTTTCAGTTATACTGTTTTGTTTGTAGAATATATCATGCTCATTTGGGCAGGACTGGTGAAAAAAGTTCTCTGGTTACTCAACATGATTTCATTAATGGGTATATTATATGTAGAAAGAATGCTTTTCAAAGAATTTAAAGTTACAAGATATTATTTAGAAGAAATAATTTGATGTATATTCTAATCCATTTCATAATCAAATAGAACATACAATATTAACAATATGATAACTTCTCATTATGTTATTTATGCAAAAATATTGGGCACTCAAAAGTTCTAGGGACTAGACACAAATTTAAATGCAAGCCTATTCTTGGGACTATCCCTTTGTGCTACATATTTTGGTAGATAGGTATTAAGCCACTTCTTTGATTATTCACCTACATGAAAATAATTGAACCAAGAAGATTTCTTAATATCCTGCTGAGAGGAGAACTGCTCAAAGACTTTTGGTGGTGTATGCTACAGAAATGCAAGTTCACTGATACTTAAAACTTTTGGTATTATATGGTCTAGGAAGGGTAAAGCCTCTATTGTGAAATTGATGGACCCTTGTATCTACCCTTAAAGACAGAACCAAAATTTTCAAATACAGAATTTTTATTTTTATTATATTTTTACCTATATAATTCTTCTTTGGAAGGACTACATGTATGCACAATTTTTCTGAAAAATATTATACTTCAAGGATCATATTTCTGAGTGTTTCACATTAACACTTTCATTTGAAAGACAAATTCAATTTGACATGCAATTTCATTATGAGGAAAATCTTGCATTTACTGATAGTGGTTATTGAAAGTTAAATGAGAGGAAGCTAACAGAAGATGATCATTTAAAAATTTAAACAAGCAACTGTATGCCTATATAGTCATTTTAGCTTTTCAGTATCCTTTTGCATTTGTTTTAAGCAGCATATTATCCTATAAGCACATGGATATATTAGAGTATCTTGACAAAAGAAAGAATTGAGGATCATAATGTTTAAGGGTTCCATATAATGTAATATAGTTAATTGGAGAACAGTTGTAAATTCAAGAGTTAGGTGGTTGTCATTCCAAGAATCACTTACTTACTCCCAATTCCTACTATAATAAAAACCATCCATCATGTTTTTTCCTTATTACAAAGGCACCTCTGCATTTCTCTAGGTCTTCATTATGCTGCAAACTTTGTTGTAGTCAAAGACTACAATATCAGAGATTCAACTTAAACTCTATTACTCAAAATAACTTATTATTCCCCTGTGAGTTTCTCTTGTTTGGATCTTTTTTATCCCTCAAACGTAAATGTATAGATGGATGGCTGGGAAGAATTACACCTTCGTAACTGAGTTCTTTCTGACTGCATTCACTGAACATCCTGAGTGGGGACTTCCTCTCTTCCTTTTATTTTTGAGTTTCTACCTCTCTACTCTGCTGGGGAACACAGGAATGATCATTCTGATACAGAAAAACAGTCGACTTCAAACCCCTATGTATTTCTTCCTCAGCCACCTTTCCTTTGTGGACATCTGCTACTCCTCTGTTATCATACCTCAGATGCTGGCTGTACTATGGGAACACGGCACAACCATCTCTCAAGTTCGTTGTGCAGCTCAGTTCTTCCTTTTTACCTTCTTTGCTTCCATTGACTGCTACCTCTTGGCAATCATGGCCTATGATCGCTATGTGGCTGTGTGCCAACCATTGCTTTATGTTACCATCATGACAGAGAAGGCCCGTGTAGGTTTGGTATCTGGGGCATATGTAGCTGGTTTTTCTAGTGGCTTTGTTCGCACTGTCACAGCATTTACTCTCTCCTTCTGCGGAAGCAATGAGATCAACTTTATTTTCTGTGACCTCCCTCCTCTGTTAAAACTTGTGTGTGGGGACAGCTACATCCAGGAAGTAGTCATTATTGTCTTTGCCATTTTTGTCATGCCTGCTTGCATTGTGGTGATCTCTGTGTCCTATCTGTTCATCATCGTGGCCATCATGCAGATTCGCTCTGCTGGAGGCAGGGCCAAGACTTTTTCCACCTGTACCTCCCACCTCACTGCTGTAGCTCTCTTTTTTGGTACCCTTATCTTCATGTATCTGAGAGACAATGCAGATCAGTCATCAGAGGGAGACCGAGTTGTGTCTGTGTTTTATACAGTGGTGACCCCATTATTGAATCCACTTATTTATAGTCTAAGGAATAAAGAAGTAAAAGAGGCCATTATGAAATCTCTAAGAAGATCAAAGATTTCCGGAAGGTCTTAATTAATTTCTGGAAGGCTTTTATGAAACATTTTTCCTTTGTTTCTATATATATTTTTGTCTCAAACATCACTCATTTTGGAGAGCTTCCTTATACTGAAAATGGGACTCAGACATCCCACCTCCACTTTCTGACTTATTATTCTATGTACTACTTGCTACCACCTGAAAGACGAGATGTTTTATTTGTCTGATTTTGACATTAGCCACAATCGGAAAGCAGATGACATGAAAAGAAAAACATTTACATATAACTCATATATGAATAAAAACCATTCAGTACATATTTGTTGCATGAATAGATTATTCCCAGATTTCAATGTTGATTTTTTATTTTTTAACTTCTTTAGTTACTAGTTTCCTTTGAGCTAAGTGGGTTAACTCATTTTATATAATTATATTTTTAAAGTTTCAATGTACGAATAGGCAGGTGTTGGGGCTAAGCAGCCTGATTATTCAGCTCGTCTCCAGATGAGACAAAGCCCACAGGGACAGTCTCACTCTGAAATGACCAGTGGATTTTCGGGATACATAGAATAATGCTGGGACTGCAGGGCCTGAATGCTCTCACCGTTCTTATAATATTGATAATTTTCTTAGTGGTGTTTGGTGTTGCTATGTCAGTCCCACTTAGAACAGATGTCATTACTCCTGGAAATCCCATTTTTCCTTTCAAATATTTTTCCCTAAAATTCTCTGGGAGCTCATGCTTCTCCAGTTTCTGGTCTGGGACTACCAGCTGTCACTCTAGACACTGGGAGCTGTCCCTAGTCAGCGCTGACAGGATTGGTGAGAATTCATCCCTGTTATTGTAATTATGCTTTGTTGTGTTTTGAACAATATTATTGTTCTGAAAATGTGTGTCTATATTAACCACACAGAATGTACCTGTCTCAATATTTGGCAAAGCTAGCAAATTTATAAATGCTGTTTTTATATTTAAAAGATATTTTAATGTAAAAGTTGGAAAAAGCATATTTGACATATTTATTTTTTGCCAGATGTTAGCTTTGGAAAAGCTGTGTTTGTTCTTATACAAAAACATGATTATTTTGAAGTATAAATAAAGACAACTTGAGCTATTTGCAGCTAGCTACTTGTGTGAAACTCATCTGGTGGTCAGATACTACTTCATTTCTTCTCCTTGTTAAAAACTTTCATAAGGGCATATACAATTGTTTTAGGACAATGTTTGGTAGATGTGCTTCAGAAAGAATAATGGGGAAAATTTCACTATGGCAGACACCAGTATACATGAATTTTGTTCCTGTCTTTCCATAGGTTATTTAAACTTGGTGGATTCAGGAAGAGTGACCTCATAGGATGCACATTTGAGGATATTTTTCTTCAAATGTCAACTGCTACACAAACATTTCCTGAATTCACTAATTAGTGTATTGAGCACTTACCTGGAGCAAATGTGATTGTGTTTGTGTGTGTGTGTGTGTGTGTGTGTGTGTGTGTGTGTGTCCCAAGAAGAATTGGAAACTGCTGAGTAAGTTCTGCCACCATTAATATTTTATTGTAGTGATTATACAGGTTCTTAATCACAATCATATTTATGGGTAGAGACATCAGTGGGTCTTCTTATTCTAGACAGTTTCTCCCAGGCACAGATTCATTTTGGATGAGGATACTTCATCCAAAAGTGGAAAATTAAATAGTAAGTTAATTCTTGAGTTCATATATCTCTACCACATGTAGGACATTATACTAAAACTTTACAGTAGTCATTTATTTAGTTTTTCTAATAAATAATGAGCAAAAGCAATTATATTGCTCCCACTTTACAAAGAAAAAAGAACCCCCAAAGCAGTAAGAAACTAAGGCCCAGACAGTTGATATAACTTGTAAAAGATAAGCAGCAAAAGGGTGACAGAAGATGCAGGTTCTGATCTCGGGTTTCCAGAGTCAAAATTAGTTGATTTTAGAGCTTAATGAATGCTATATATTTTTCTCCAATGCTTCATACCTTTGTAGCATTCTTCATTGGTATCTCGATTTCAACTGTACTACTTATCTCAGTGTTTTTTTTTAAATAAAATTTAAATCATTTAATTTTATCAATAAAGAACCAGGAACCAGATGCTGAGGTGAAAGCTTGATAACTCAGAAAGGCAGAGAAAGCACGCAGCTGTTCTTCCTACTTCACCAACATCCCAGAAGCCTCCTTGTCCTATGCCATTTTAAACAATCCTCTTCAAACTATAATGTCAATTTCTTCTACTTCCTGTGCACCTCTCATCTGTCCTGTTGACTCCCCTTTACTCCCTAAGGCTTTTTAAAATAAAAAAAATAATCTTATGTTCACTTCCTGTCAACTGGTTACTTGCTTCACCTCTTGACTTTATGGTTGACATTATTTAATTGTGTTTACAACATTCAAGAAGAAAATTCTTGGATAAAGATGTGTGTGATTTTCCAGTAAATAATGCCATCTTTGGGTTCCTGTATCCTGCAACATTTCCCTCTTTTTGTTTTTTTTTTTTTTTAAAGATTTTTAACTCTAACACAGTAAAAATAGTTAAAATAAGTTAAAAAATGAAACTATTTCTGTCAAGCTTTCCACAATGCTCAGCTTGGTTGTGTTTGGCAGTCTTTAGATTAAGTATTTTTGAATTTAAACTTCTGTAAAATGTTAGTCTTATATAAACTCAGCAATTTGAATGTTCTGAGCAGATTTTAGACTGATGCTGATCGTTGGGTGATATTCCTCAGCTTAGTGGCAATCCTGGCTAGGTAGAACATAGCAATAAACCCAAGAGAGTGCATTATTTGTTCAGAGATTGGCAGCACTTTAGTCCATGGATAGCATTACCACAATCCAGGTAAATTCATTGTTGCAGGCCCCATCATATTCTTGGAGACCTCAAAGGAAGGTTACTGTTAAGAATTTTTATGGTATATTCTAGAAAACTTAAACATTTTAAATCTGCATGCAGCAGATTTTTGACAGATTTGAGGACCACAGTCTATTAACTGCATCTTAGTTCCTAGTTGTCTGTATCAGGCTCAAAACTGGGAACACATAAAAGAAGCTCTAAAATTAGTACTCTGTATGACTACTAGTTAGTCCCTTAATTTTTGTTTTCTTCTGTCCTGTATCTAAGACAAAGATTTTAAATTATTCTTTAACAAACATACCTGGTTTTAGAGAAAGAAAAATCTATGCTCCAACCCTAAAGACAGTTTAATTTTTAGAGTGGGACGACAGAAAGATCATTTGTCATTTGTGTCTCTAGAGGGCAGCAGAGACAAGCTTTGAGAATTTGCTAAGGGCAGGCCAGTCACATAGCTGGAAGAAGGAAGGGAGCCTGATCCAGGTTATCCGGCCTGAGGCCCACATTATGTGGTTGTCCAGTGGGAAAGGGCACCTGCTCTGGCAAGGTGGTGCCATGGGCACTGGTGCTAGTCTGAGTCTCTGAGCTAGGATTTCTGACTGATTAGCTGGAGGTGGGTGATTCTACTTGGGCAACTTACTCTTTTTTTCTTGGAACATTTTCTTTTGATGATTCATCCTTTTTCTTCAGATTGTTTTGCTTGCCCAGTGGTCTCTGAATTTTCTAGTTTGATGCTTTAACTCCTGAAAAAATAAAAGCAAAACTTCTCTCAAATGAGAACTCTGGGGGTTTCCTTTTTGGCAGGTTATATTTTTTTCTAGAGCAAAAAAAATTTTTTTGAGGGGTAGGTTATGAAAAAGTATTATCTTTTAATTTAAAAATTTTTCTTACATTTTGAAAATATACTTCATTATGTGTGGGTAAATGTACCTATATTTTCTGTTCATTTATACATAAATTCAAAGTTTAATGATTTTTTTTAGACCTCAAAGGATAATCAATTTGAATTGGAGTCTGTCTTATGCAAGTAGCTTTAACATTTAAGTCACTGAAATTCTTGTGTGCCTGCCTCTGCCTTCCAAGTGTTGAAATTAAAGGTCTGTACCTCCCAAGCACTGGAATTAAAGGTGTCAACCAAGCCCTGGGTTCCTTATAATAGTTAATCTCATAGATTTGGTGGTTTAATTTTGTTCTCTATTTCCATAATTTTTAAGTGTTAGAGGTAAATTTTCAAGATTTTGAATATGCACATGGGAGTGGCACCTTGGATCCCACTCCCTCTAGAGGAACACCTGACTCAGTCTTGATGTTGGGGTGAGAAAACTGGATCTGCCAGGAGTGGATGCTGAACTGAGCAATATTGGGACCTTGGGACCTCCTACCCTTGCTGGGGACGAAATGGGGGAGATGTGGAGAAGAGAGAGTGACTGGAGGGGGTGGGAGGGAGAAGAGACCTTGAATAAGGATATACAGGAATAGAAAATGTGACTTTATTCATAATAAAAAAAAAGAAAGTGGAAAAAAAAAGAACCTAGAAACAATCTAGTTGCCCCTCAACTGAGAATGGATTAACAAGCTGTGGTACATCTACACAATGGAGTACTACTCGGCAGTAAGCAACAATGATATTCTATAATTTGCAGACAAATGGATGGATATAGAGAATATCCTCATGAGTGAGGTTTCACAATCCCAGAAAGATAAGCAGGGGATGTATTCACTCATTAGTGGACTTTAAACAAAAAAAGTTTAGGCTTATGATTTTTTATAAAATTACCTTTGAAGATAATAAAGCAATTGACCCTTTCTTTGTAACTGCAAAACTGCACTCTGCCAGAAAAAGACCCGCCTGAGGGAAAAAACAGTTTTTGAATGTGTAGTCTATTATTATTGTTGATTTATTCTAAGTTTGTTCCCTGGCTAATCTTAATATTAGAGTCCTAAACATGATGGCAATTGGTCCAGTATTTTATGAGTTACATAAAATTTGATGCCTTTGCCAAGCTTTGTTAGGTTTTGCCATTTCCATTCACACCTCCCATCAGCAGATTTATTTGCCGTCTATCTGCCAGTTCAAAGTTCTTCATTGTAATGACCATATAGCTACACCATTGTGCACAGTGTGCATTATAGAAGACAGAGATTTTTCCTTTAGATTTCTTAGTTGTTTATCTCATAGGCAACAATGTTACACTGATTTTGTGGTCCCTTTCTCACTAATGACAATTCAGTCCATCAGTCTGTAAGATACTGTTTTCTATTAGCTCTGGATCCATTGGTGGTTGGTGAACCATCAGCAAGCCTTGCATTAGTCAAATGTTGTGACCATTCTGCTGGTCCTCAAAGTCCAATAGGTGCCTCTTTTGGGGAAGGTGTGAACAGTTTAGAAATGGGTACATAAGAAACTGAACTGTTTACTCAGTGCTTCATGACATCCTGGTAATGAAGGAATCCAGATAGAAACCAGTTCTGCTGTAATACCCTTCTGTCCATACCTAAGCCTACAAAGGACTCTGACTTCCAACAAATCCATTCCACTATTGTAAGAGGTGTCTTTACAATGATAGTGTGGTTGGCAATGATTGAGTATAACCTTCTTCATGCCTTGTAAAATATACAAATTTGCCCAAAATGAATATTATTCTCCATATACAAAAGTGGTTGCAACAGAAGTCGAGAGGCAAATGTTGATAGGCTCTTTTTTTGGCTTTATGAAGAGCTTTCAGTTGCTAATTTACCAATAGATATAGTATCTATAACTAGGGTATTAAGTGATTCAATATTCATCAGGAGTGCATGCTCAGAGAAGGGCTTACCAGCAGTCATAAAAGATTCTTTTTATTCCTGTCAGTACTGAAAATTAGCTGCTTTTCATGTAATCCCATAGAGAAATTTTATAATAATCTGTAATCATGGTAAGTGAGTTCTCTAGTGTGCAAATTATACTAATTAGGAGCTGTATCTCAGTTTTTTCCTTGGATGGTGAGATTAAAGCTTGTGCCACCTCCAGCTTGTTCAGTTTGTCTCTAGAATTTAGAAAATAACTAATTAATCAAAACTCATTTGTCTGTGCTGTGGTTAAAGGCACCACCACCCTAATCGAATATTTTATTTATCTCTAAATCACTTCAATTCCGAGAGATTTACTGTCCTGTCCCACGGGACTTCAACACGGGAGAGCACCTACGAGAGAGAATGAAGACGCAAAGGAAGGCAGCAGGTCAAACGGGGATTCTGATCGAGCTGCAATTTATTGTGATTCTAAACATGCTTATATAGCAGAATATGGGGAGGGGGCCATCTTCAAACACCTGCAGGAAGCTGGCCAGGGGAGCAGGATATTGGCAGGGTAAAAGGGTGACTGGTCTTGCTTCAGGGGAGAGTTGCTAGGTAACGTAACCATAGAATATTCTTGCTATTCTATTCTTTAGAGCTACCTTTAAGGGAGGACTGCTACGTAACCTAGCCACAGAATGCTCCTGTTATTCTATTCTTTAGAGTTACTTCTCTGTTACTGTGAAGCAAACCAGAACATCTCTTTTACTTTGGGAAAAACATTTATTCTACCTGGGAGAACATCTATTTTACTTGGGAGAATGTCTATTCTACTTGGGAGAACATTGTGCTGGCTCAGTGGTTGGTTTCTCAGTCAGTTCCCACGGGAGCCTTTAGCTAGAGGCCTAGAGGCTCAAGCCAGGGTCTTGGTCCCTGACAATTTACAAATAATTTTGAACTGTAGTAATCCTTCGAATTTATTCAAAATAAATTGTTTTTAGTACCAAACAACAAAAATATCCTTTTTATTTAAGATGATAATTTAAAAGCTAATGTGCAAGATAGTGTGGGCCATGTGACAATGTGCAGTCCAACATTCTAATATTTAGACATGTGGTTGAAGGAAATTAATTTTTATTTTATGCCAGTAAGGCAAGTGTGCCTTGGGTAAAGTACTATTTTTCATGCCTGATCAAATGAAACACATTTCTTAGTTTTTACAAGTTAATTTGGAATGAATGACCAAACTGAAGATCTATTTCTTCCCTTATTTATAAGATCTCTCCTGATTGAATCTAATATTTATCAATCCTAATTGTATTCATAGCTTTTCTTCTCTTCTGAAAACAAAGCAAAATCTTCCTCTTAATGTAGCACATATCCTGGTTTCTATTCTAGGGTAAATATATCTTTAAAATATGCAGGATGATTTAATTCAGCAGTTTTACCTATTATTCAATATTTCTTTACATGTTAAACATGTTTCATTAGAATTTAAAATTTTAAAGCTAATAAAGTACTATGTATCCTATCTATGGAGAATTTAAAAACGTTTTATCATATATTTTAATGTGTAATTAGACCTTTCTATAATGGCTTGTCCTGTAGAATTGTGTGTTATATCTTATATATTATATGTTGTAATATGAAAAAAATCTTTATATTCCTGGTGACATCTGAAGGGACATTGACAATCTTTATTTTGACAGTTACATCCACAATATCCAGAATTTCTAATAAATGTGTTACTAAAGAATCAACCCTTTCAAAACTTGTTTGTTACATAATGGATAAAATATTCATTCTAAGATATTATCTTTTCTTTGCAGAAATACTGTTAGAGAATGAATGGAACAATGAGGAGTATTGGTATTAGTTATTTATTTAAATTGCTGATAGAATTCTGTGATTAAAACCACCTGGCTTTGAACTTTTTGACTGGGAGACTTTTAATCACTTCTTCTATTTCTTTAGGGTTTATAGGTCTACTTAAGTCATTTATATGGTCTTGCTTTAATTTTGGTAAGTGGTACCTATCCCAAAAAATTGTCCATTTACTTTATGTTTCTGATTTTGTGAAATACAGGCTTTTAAAGTATAACCTAATGATTCTCTGGATTTCCTTGTGTCTATTGTTATGTCCCCCCTTTTTCATTTCTAATTTTGTTAATTTGGATATTTTCTCTCTGCCTTTCTCTTAGCTTGGATAAGGGTTTTTCTTCCTGTTGATTTTTTTTTAAAGAATCAATTCTTTGTTTCATTGATTTTTTTGTGTTGTTTTCTTTGTTCCAATTTTATTGATTTTAGTCCTGAGTTTGATTATTTTTGCCTACTAGTTCTTCTGGGTGAGTTTGCTTCTTTTTGTTTTATAGTTTTCAGGTGGGCTGTTATTTGCTTTTGTGAGTTTTTTATGTAGGCACTTAGTGCTATGAGCTTTTCTCAACACTGTTGTGATTGTGTCACCAAAGTTTAGGTACATTATAGATTTATTTTCAGTGAATTCTAGAAAGCTTTTAATTTCTGTATCTTAGGAATCTTCTAATGTTTTGAGGATTAATGAGTTTGGGGAATGGAGTGGAGCTTATAGGCTACAGGGTCCAATGAAGGGTGGTGGTTGGCCAGGCTTGCCCACAGGTATCCTTTTTATAGGCCTTCAAATGAAGCTCTTGTCTATATTTTATATTCTGTTAGGTCTCCACCTAGAATGAAATGGCTGACTTGTTTTTTTGTTCTTGTTTTCTAAGACACTTTGATTTTTTATTATTTATTTATAAAATAAAGTCTATTTTTATCCATATATCCTCTTGTTCATTCTCCCTTCAACCTCCCAACCCCAGATAGCCTTCAGTGTCTCTCCTCCTCACCCCCCCATCCCCTCCCCAGAAAAGGCAAGAGGTCCCAAGTTGGATCAGCTCCAGCAAGTCCTATTTCCTCATCTTAATATCAAGATTGGTTTAGGTGTTCCTCTGGGGGGATTGGGCTCAGAAGTGCCAGTCCATACTCAGAAATACAGTTTAAACACTCCCCCAAAGGCTCCATGTATTATTGCCCAGGCCAGTGGACAGTTGTGTATCCTTGGAGGGCCTACTTCCTTTTCCTGATGGTTCCCTGCTGGCTGGCTGTTCTTGATTCAGTGAACTTGACAGAGCTCCAGCCAGCCATCATTGTGAGAATTTTTCTCATAATCCCTATATCCTTACTCATATAAACTCTTCTCCTCAACTCTTAGCTGGACCAGAAACTTAGCCCAGGGTTCAGTCATGTATGCCTGCCCCTACCTCTATTTCTTGTTGAATGTAAGTTCTGTGATGACTCTTAGGGTGACTATTCATTTGATTATAGAGGATGTGAATTCTAAGCAACACCTTCACTATTGGTTAGAGACCTAGCCAGGGACATCCTACATCTATATAATAGAGTACTATTCAGCAGTTAAAACCATGATATCATAAAGTTTGCAGGCAAATGGATGGGTTTGGAGAATATCCTCCTAAGCTAGGTGTCACAAACCCAGAAAAATAAGCACAGGATGTACTCAGTCATTAGTGGACTTTAGGAAAAACAGCAAAGAATACCCAAGCTAAAAACTACAACCACAGAACATGTTAGGACCAGAAGGAACTTAAGAAATGACTGACTTGTATGATAGGCATGAACTATGAAGAAAAACAGAATACATCAAATGAATACTGTGACTTCAGGAGAGATTGATAATTCCTTGAGAAGGGCTGTACGTGAATTATTCAGGAGGCTCAAGAGAAAACATTATATGGCAATTCTGATTATCTATATTTAATATTTAAAATATTGCTCAGTTATTTACCAAGCTAATTGTATCATTTAAACAAGGAGATACATAGATAAAAAATGAAAATTTTTACATAATAATAATAATAAAAAAGAAGACAGCATACAGAATGGGAAAAGATTTTCAGTAATCCTACAAGTGACAGAGGACTGATCTCTAAAATATATAGAGAACTCAAGAAACTAGAGCCCAAAACCCTAAATAACCCAAATAAAAAATGGGGTTTAGAACTAAAAATAGGATTCTCAGCAGAATTACAAATGGTTGAAAGACATTTGAAAAAGTGCTAAACATCTTTAGCCATCAGAGAAATGCAAATCAAAACAACTTTGAGATACCACCTTACATCTGTCAGAATGGCCAACATGAAAAACCCAGATGATCGCCTATGCTGGATAGGTTGCAGAGCAAGGGGAGGCCTCCTCCATTGTTGGTGGGAGTGTAAGCTTGTTCAGCTACTCTGGAATGCAGTATGGCATTTTCTCAGAAAACTGGGAATCAATCTCCCAAAGGATTCAGCAATAACACTTTTAAGCATATACCCTAAAGATGCACATTCACACCCTAAAAGCTCAAGCTTCATAGCTCAACTATGTTCATAGCAGCATTATTCATAATAGCAAGAACCTGGAAGCAACCTAGATGCCCCTCAACTGAGGAATGGATTAATAAACATCTACACAATGGAGTATTACTCAGCCATAAGAAAAAATGATACCCTAAAATTTGCAGGCAAATTGATGGATTTGGAAAATCTATCCTGAGCAAGGTCTCACAAGCCCAGAAAAATAAACAGGGGATGTACTCACTCATTAGTGGACTTCAAGCAAAAACATTCTTATATCATTGAAAGATGATGGGTGAATAAAGTGATTTAAAACACACACACACACACACACAGAGACACACATACCGTCTCATTTGACTAAGGAAGGGTTGCTTAGCAGAAATTTGTGATGGCCATAGTGCATCCGTGGGCATTAGCTGTGACCTACTGTGCGTTTTTATCTTTATCTGAGCCTATCCTGGGTTGGGGAGCTGTAGATTTTATTTTGTATGTATTATATATTTTAGAGGAAAAAGAATTATTATTACTGTATGGGAGTTTTTGCTATCCTGGATGTTTGATTTTTTATATAAAGTTTGATATTGATTTTCCCAAAACAATAAAAAAACAACAAATATTATTCAAGTACATGCAGGCATGCAAACCAATTTTTACATTAAACATAATGTAATTACAAAAAAAGTGTCTCTCCACAGCTGCTTTTAAGTTGCTAGCGACCATGAACTAAGTGGTTTGGAAGATTTACATACTCTTTTTCACAAGCAGTGATACAGAGAATATTTTTCCAGCTGGTATATGCAGGCTTAAGCTATCAGAACAAACTTCAGCAAGCATGCTACATGAAATATTTATGTTTTTTTTCTCAGATAGATAAAAAGGCTAAAAGAAACAAAATAAAACAGAAGCAGATGAAAGAAACCTTAAAATAGGTCACAAGATTTAATATATGTGTGTGTGTATATATATATATATATATATTCATAGGCTTCTGAGAAAAAAGAAAAGGGGTAGAGAAACAATTAAATAGAGTAATAAAAATATTACAGTCAAATAAATATGAAAAATACATAGACAGTCTGGACACTACATTTTATTTTGATGTCTTTGAAATTTTTAACTGCAGAGAGATATTTTATCCAACATCTAGAATAACTTCAAGACAACTGGGTGAGATAATCCAGCCTTACAGACTACTCCAGTCAGGACTTGACCATAATCTTAAAATTGTAATATAAAATTAAAAAGCTACTTTAACAGTCATCTATAAACATATAATCATGTTAGTTAAATTTTCTAGGTATACAAAGATATGTTTCTGTTAAGTAGGTAATCTTCAAACCTTTCAAATACATGCAGAATATGGAATCTAAAATTTTTTAATAACTTAGACTTTTCTGGACAGTGAGACATGTCTGCTCCTGGCAACACCAATTACTTCAAGAAGGATTATAGGCATTAAAGAAATAGGTTATTAAGTTAGAATTAAGGGTTAAAATTAACATAAATCAATTTTTCTAGACAACTAAATTAATAAATTAAAAGTACCTGGCTATGGGTGAGTTTGAATTTTTGATCCAAGTGGACAATAATAATTTTTAAAAAATATTTTGTGTCTGATAAATATTTAGCAATTTAGCTTTGGTTAAAGCTCTACTACAATTAATTTCCATTCATGAGAAACCTAATTAATAAGAAATTTGTTGGCTGAGGTAAAGCTATACCAGAAAATACATAGTTTAAACTGCAACATAATTACCAGGGACCAGCAAATACCCAACAAAATCCTGACCTGAAGTGTCTCTGACTTGAGGTGGTCAACCCTCTTTTTCTTTTAAATTTTTAAAATTTATTTTTAAGCTTTAGTTTTTAATTTTTTTCTAATGTAGTTAATCATTCTCTTCCCCCAACTTCTCCCAGATTTTCTACTTTGTCTAATCAACAAATTTTATTCATCTCTTCTTAGTCTTGCATGTCTTAGGTATGGAGTAAGTAAAATATTACAAAAATGTATCTGTAGCTATGAAGCTTCCAATATAAGACTACATATGCAAATCACAAATAATTTGTACCAAATTTTACTTTGTAATCAAGTCTATATTTCAATCATTACTTACCATGTAGATAAGCAATCTCATTTTTAATACTAGAACTACTATATTACTATCAACCCCTCATAGGTTGGAGCAAGAAGTAACTGGGCAAATACAAAAGGGTTCACTAAAAATTGGATCATCATAATCTACAATCTCTTGTCTTATTTATCTAGTTGTATAGATTAAAATTGTTCAGATGCTCATCACATCATCTGAAATATCTTTTATTGATGACCTTTCTTAGGGCACCTTTAATGTCCTTATTCCTCAGGCTATAGATGAAGGGGTTCATCATGGGTGTAACGACAGTGAAGAGTACTGCACCAATCTTATCTGTGTCCTCAGGGTGAGTGGAGGAAGGAAAAAAATAAACACCTACAATAGTCCCATAGAAGAGTATTACAACTGTCAGGTGAGAACCACAGGTAGAGAAGGCCTTCCACTTTCCCTCCATAGATGAAATTCTCAGTACATCTCTGATGATACAGACATAAGAGAAGAGGATAAGAGCAAAGGGAAAAGTGATGACTGATAAACCCACAATAAATTTCACAACTTCATTAATCATTGCATCTGAGCAGGAAAGTTTAAGCAGAGGTGCCAAATCACAGAAGAAATGTTGGATAGTGTTGTGGTTGCAGAAAACTAGCTGATTGGCCAGAAGAGTATGTGTCAAGGCAACAATATTGCTGAGAACCCATGGACAAACAGTGAGGAAAAGACAGAATCTAGAGTGCATGATAATTGTATAATTCAAAGGGTGGCAGATGGCCACAAATCGGTCATAAGCCATGACTCCCAAGAGAAAATTATCAACAACAACAAATACAATAGAAAAGTACATCTGTGTAATACAGCCTTCATAGGAGATAGATTGACTCTTTGTCTGAATATTCATTAGCATATTGGGAACAGAGGTAGAAGAGGAGAAAATATCAGCAAAAGATAGGTTGGCAAGGAAGAGATACATGGGTGTGTGAAGATGTATATCCAAACCAATTGCCAGAATGATGAGCCCATTTCCAACTACAGTAACCAGGTACATACTCAGGAAGAACACAAAGATGAGTTTCTGCATCTCAGTCTGATTGGAGAGACCAAGGAGGATGAATTCAGAGATAGTGGTCTGATTTTTTTGATTCATATTTCTGTTATTCTGAAGAAACAACATAAACATTTCATAAATTCCAAAAGCAATCAATCAATCAAAAACCAAACATTTATCACTTACCAGTATCATTTACCAGTAGCTAATTTGAGAGTGGTACTTCCTTAATGCTGAAGGAAAGTGAACTTCCTTCTATGCTGAAGTTACTTTGTGAGTGGTAAATTTTTTATACTGAAGGAGAATGAACTTCCTTCTGTGTATGAGTAGAATATAGCTTCTTACTAAAGAATTATTTGAGCAGTGCAGAGGCTAAGAAAATTCCTCAGCAATACCAGAAGAATATGTTCTTCTCACTGGGCATGTTCTGACCATAAATTTTATAGTTGCCCACAAATGTTTATTGTGAGAAAATGGATAGATTCCTCATATTTAAAAGATGCTAGCAAAAGGCCAGGGAGGTAAATCAGTTGGTAATGTGATTAATGTGTAAGCAAAAGGACATGAATTTAATTTAGAACACCCATACAAATAAACATTCCTTGTGGTGGTGCAGTCATTTAAGTCCTCTGTCTTTCTATTTCCTCTTCTTCCTTCTCTCCTGTTCTTTTTCTCCATCTATCATCATCACAATCTTCTTCTTCTTCTTCTTCTTCTTCTTCTTCTTCTTCTTCTGCTTCTGCTTCTGCTTCTGCTTCTGCTTCTGCTTCTGCTTCTGCTTCTGCTTCTGCTTCTGCTTCTGCTTCTGCTTCTGCTTCTGCTTCTGCTTCTTCTTCTTCTTCTCTCCCTCGAAATCTCCAAGATCCTTGTGGTTTACTGATTAGCTAGTCTAGCTGAATTAATAAGCTCAATGTCTCAGTGAGAAGTTCTTCTCAAAAAATTAGATGATTAGCTCCTGGAGCATGACACCCCTCGTTGAACTAGGCTTCCATACACATTCAACACACATGCATCTGCACACAGAGGTATACTATACCCAAAATAACAAAATGAAGAAAATGAGGTTTAGGGACCTTTAAGGGAAAATAATATTGTGTCGGGGGTTCCTTTCTAGCCAAGTTAGATGAAGATGGTTCCAACAGGACTTCACCGGAAGACTGACAGAAAGAAGGAAAAATAAGAATGCATGTGGAACTGTTGGGTCATGCAAGCAACATGGGATATACAGATAAAAACCTGAAGATTTATGCTTGCCTCTCACTTCTGAATATTAGAAGATTATGAGTCCACTATTGAAGGTTTGAAGAAAAGATGAATGGTATAAGAGAAAGCTGATTTGTTTTTCATGGTGGTGCAGGAATATTGTGAACTTTGTGTATAGTAAGGAGCTCTTCACAAGGTGTTTATACTCAGGCAAACTTTTTAAGACTCCAATCCAGAGGCATAGTACTGGGATGAAAGAGGCTAAGGTGGTAACATATATGAGGGGGGTTCTCTTATGAAAGGTATAATGGAAAGTATTTACAACTATTGCACTTGTAAAGGAAGTATACTGGTGGAAGGTCTCTAAATTAGGGCTTCTAAAGAAGCCCAAAATGGTATCAGGACTGTTACACAACAAGAGCACACTGCTAGTGCTTTCTGACAACTGCCTTGGATACTGTTCTGGAGGAGATTATGTTAAAGAATGAGAGCAGGGTAAAGGCTCACTGCTCACTGCAAAGCCCCTGATCACTCACTGTACAGTCTTTGACTGTCTACAGTATAGTCTCTGACTACATGTTACAGCCTTTGACTATTCACTTTATGGTCCATGAAAACTCACTGCCCAGCCCATGATTGTCCAATGTACACTCCATGATTTCACAATACACAGATCCTGACTGCCTGTGGCACAGGCATTGACTGCCTACCACACCTTTTCTAACAATCTCCTGCATAGCCCCTGACAATTCCTTGAATGATCCCTGACTATATTCCTTTACAACATGGAGAATAAGAGATCAAGGAAGAAGACACATATTTTGAGCTAAAGTGAAAATGTGACTTTTAAATGTTGAAATAGGTCTCTAGTACCAATCCTTTTTAGACCATAAGTTGCCAAAAATTATTTTTGACTTACAAATTGTCATCTACAGCAGAGGTTAGACAAGGTGATTTTTCTTGAGATATTGTGCTCTATCTTTCTTCTCTCCTTATAGAATTTTAGCATCACCCCACTCCTTTCTTTCTTTGTCTCTACTCCTCTGTCATTTGTTCCTCCTCATGTTGCTGTCTCTCAAATTGCTCTTCCCTGGATTAGGGACTGTCACCCATATGTACTGAGATTCTGGAAAACTGAATGGTAGTTTGGGTAAGCAGAATGTCTGAGGACTTCTTATTTTGGAGATTTACATCTTGCAAATCAGATAGAAAAAATTCAAAATGGATAATCCATGAGAAAACTTAAATGAAACAAAAAAAGAAGACAGGGGTCTGCATCTGACATGGAGACAAGTCTGAGAAAGTTCTATGGTCATAAGACCTGGAGTAGTTGGGGGTTTGCCTAGAATGAAGATTTGTATGTTTTGGAGTGTCTGACTTTAATCTCAACTTCTTAAACTTTCTCTCCCAGCTAACATCAGTCTTGCCCAATATGCTCTAAATCTCCAAGGTAGCTCACCAGATGGTTAAGACCAATGTTAAATTCTAAGATGCTCACCTGTGAATGAAGATTTTAAAAATCCAGAGGTTTTGTGTTGTATTTGTGATAGTAAAAGTTGATACTAAAACCAGACCTCCCAGGTTTCTGAGCTGATGCTTTCATGATGCTGGACTCACTTGGTAAATTTAGCTCCTCCCAAGTCCTCAGGGACAACATCCCTGAAGTGTTTTTATCAAGACAAACAGTAATTTTGACATAATAGTATGCATAGGTAAATGTGAAATAGAAAGTACTTTATTTTTGCTTTGTCTTGAAGTCCTCTTTCTATGCTGAGAAGTACTTTTTTTAACTGAATTAGTCATTACTATTTAAAGCAAATCAATTTTTACTTGTGGTATAAGTTTTGTTTCCATTCATATAGGAACATTTTGAGATTCCCTTCTTAGTTTCTTTGTGCTGCCTTGTTAGTAGAAACACTTGGTCAATATGGTGAGACTTGGATCGCATTTCTTAACCAGTGATTATGCCTCCAAGAAGATGACATCCTTAGTGGAGGAAGGTTTTCATCCCTGTATTGTTGAAAAAACGTTAGCATTAGAAGAGAGTCTAGAGACCAACTCTCTTTTACTTTTATTGATACTTTGTGAATTTCACTTCATGCTTTACAATCCAACTCATCTTCTTGTTCACTCTAATCCAACCTCTGTTCTTGCAATATACCCCAGACAAATTTTTAAAAACAATTAAAAATCTACAAAACAGAGAACAAGAACAAAAATAAAATAAAAAAAGCAGAAGGAACAACAGCAAAAAAAAAAAAAAAAAAAAAAAAAAAAAAAAAAAAAAAAAAAAAAAAAAAAAAAAAAAAAAAAAAAAAAAAAAAAAGAGAAGAATCTTGTCGTGGAAGCTGTAGTGTGGCTCAGTGCACACATTTTACCATTTAGTCCATACATCTTCTAAGTATTTATTGCTGTGAGTCAATGGTTTAGTTCAAGGCTTGTGATTTCTGCTACAACACCAGTTATGGGCTCATTCTCCAGGGGGCTCCTCTTGGACATCCTGTTAATACCCTGTGTTATGGAGATCTTACTGTTTTGGATCTGTAGGCTTGTCCCCTTCGCATGCTCCAACAGTTCATAGACTCAGTGGATGAAGTGGGCTAACTCATAGCCCTAGATCTAGGCCTGGGTGGGAGCTCAATTGATCAGCTTGCTAGCTTTCCCTCATTGTTTCTATCCAAGTCAGCTCTTCAGCACTGCTTAAGCTATCTTACCCACAGACACTTACAGCAATGAGCAAGGCCAGTACTCTGGCTTTTGGACTCTCAGCTCCAAGTGTCCCTCACTCATATCACTAGGGTATCTTTACTCTTTTAACCAGGCAAGGTGCAATATCCTCTTTACTGAATTTTGTAGGGGTAACAGTGGGTGCAAGGGGTCAGCTGTCTTGCTTTCTTGCCTCCAGGGCTGGATTACCTGCATCCCCAATGGCAGAATGTGCTCTAGTGTGTTGTTCAGGCAGGAAGCAGTGGTTGCTTTCTCATGTACTATAATCAGTGATAGTCAAGGCTCACTCTCTTCCTCTTGTGACCACAGTGCCAGCTTTCTCATCTGCCACAGGTGGTAATGAGTATGAGAGGAGGGAATCTTTCCCTCATCCATGGCACCACATGGTAGATGAGGGGGATGGTTTCAATTCCCCTGGTCTCATGCCCTCAGGGATAGCACATCTGTGTCCCTGACCACAGGATCATCTCTAATGTGATTCCTGCATAAGGTGTACAACTATGTTGAAGGGTAATGTCACCTTTTCAGAGTACATGGGTGAACAGTAGGTCAATTTCACTTCTCCAGTAAGGGACCAAACATCCCATGGCCAGTGAAGGGCAGTCCAGGCATGATTCTAGTGATCACTGTGCTAACCTGGACATCACCAAAAACACCCAAATAGAACAGGACTACAATCCTAGACATAGCCTGCAGCAGTAGCTTGGGCCCAGCAGACATCATGTTCCAGGTGGCAGCAGGCCCCTTAGATCAGCACTGCCTTATAGCAGCATAGCCCTGGTGATAACAGGAGCCTTGTACATCACATCAGATTTTTGGCTGCTATAACTCTGTGGATCCAGACATGGTTTTCTGCAGCAACTCTGACCTGGAGGATACCAGGGCCCATGGTGACTGTGCAAGCCACTCAGATCAGGATGTCCCTGGTAGTAGCATGGCTCTTGGATACCTTCATATCGATAGGTTATAATGTAGATCTCAGGCATCTAGGTAGCTTTTGGTGGCAACATAGACCATTGACATTGATACAGACCCTGACTATGATAGGACCATGGACCCAGTCATGGTCACAGGTGGCAGCACATGCTATATCAACTGTCCTGGGTTCCCCAGCAGCATGGCCTTCAGATAACAATATGGCCTCAGGTGATATCTGAAACCTCTGTCATCATCACAGTCTTTGATGGTCTTAAAAGCCATAGACATCAATACAGATACTAGATGCAGCAAGGTCATGCAACAGCCCTGGTCCAAATACTGTGTTCCCAGGTGATAGTACTGGGCATTCAAGTCTGCCTGACACTGGCATCATCACAGCCTTTGGACACCCACATGATCACAGGTTGTGGCCCAGACCCTGAGCATCTATGTGTGCCTTGATGGCAACAAGGGCCCGGAACATCAACACAGATCTTGGCTATGACAGGATCACAGACCCAGATATAATCCTTGGAGGCAGTTCAAGTTGTCACTATTGCTTTTGGTGGCCATGAAGGCAACCCAGATTTGTATGCCCCTTAAGGCAGCAGAGCCCTCAGACATAAATGTAGTCCTACCTTTGAACCCTATACAGCCCCTAGTATTGACAGGAACAACAGACATCAACATAGGTCCCCTTGTCTAATCAAGGGCCCCAGTTAAAGATCTGGTCCATGGTCATAGCCAAGGCTATGTGTCTCCTTGAACTTGGGTGGCCAGCGGGCCATTCATGTCAGCCCATTTCTCACCACACTCACCTCTGCATATGCCATTCTCTCCAACCTACAGACAATTCCACCTCTTCCTCACATCTCCCTTTCCATTTTGTACTCTCTCACCACAATGGTCCCCAACTGTACAACTCCAGGGCTTTTGGTTGAATAATGTTCATCCTAGCTATAAGGGATGGCACAGAGTGGTTTCCTTTCTTCTCTTCCATGTCCATGCATAGAGACTTGAGGAAGTACTTGGTATAATGCAGACTCTTAAAATTAAAGAAAAAAAATAAGGCCTATGCTTACAATTTTAAAATAAATTTTGAAATGATATTGAATATTCTCAAACATAATGAATAGGCTAGAAAACAGTGTCTAATGCAGAGAGGAATATGAAGGGCTGTAAAGGCATACACACAAACAAAATAAGTTCATCACCTCTTCTTAATGTTTGCATATGCTTTATAACACATTGCAGCAACCATTGTCTGAACAAGTGACACTCATTCTCTTTTTACCTGAAAACAGTTCAATCTGTAGGTTAATGACATGTATTTAGATACATGAATATGTTACTAATATTAAAGCAATTAGATGATAGAAAATAATAGGTAACACATCAATCTACTAATTGTCTGTATCAGCCACAAAAAGAAAAAATATGAGTAGACCTAAATCCTTCTTTTGGTAATTTGTCAGTTCTTCTAATTTTTTAAAGATTGGTCTTTTAGAAAATAGACTGAGCAATCAGAGATAAGCAAATTACAGTTCCTGGGTCGTCCATCTGGAGAATCCCTGTAGAGCTACAGTAATAAAAACAGCCTGGTACTGGCATTAAAAACAGAGTTGTGGATCAATAGGATCAAACTGAAGATCCCAACATTAACCCAAAAACCTATGAACACCTGACCTTCGACAAAGAGGCCCAAAATATTCAATGGAAATAAGATAGTATCTTTAACAAATTGTATTGGCATAGTTTGTTGGTAGTGTGTAGAAAAATGCAAATAGATCCAAACCTGTCACTCTGCACAAAATCCAAGTGGATCAAAGACCTCAACATAAACCCAGTCACACAGAACTTGATAGAAAAGAAAGTGGGAATGATCCTCCAATGAATTGGCACAGGTGACCACTTCCTAAATATAACACCAGTGGCACAGACACTAAGAACAACAATCAATATGTGGGACCTCCTGAAACTGAGAAGCTTCTATAAAGCCAAGGACACTGTCAATAAGACAAAATGACAGCCTACAGAATGGGAAAAGATTTTCACCAACCCTACAAGTGACAGAGGACTAATCTTTAAAATATATAAGGAACTCAAGAAACTAGAGCCCAAAACCTTGAATAACCCAATCAAAAATTGGGGTTCAGAACTAAAAAGGGAATTCTCAGCAGAAGAATTACAAATGGCTGAAAGGCAATTAAAAAAGTGCTCAACATCTTTAGCCATCAGAGACATGCAAATCAAAATCAAAACAATTTTGAGTTACCATCTGACACCTGTTAGATTGGCTAAGATAAAAGACACAGATGACTGCCTATGCTGGAGAGGTTGCAGAGCAAGGAGAACCCTCGTCCATTGTTGGTGGGTGTGTAAACTTGTTCAGCCACTCTGGAATGCAGTGTGGTGGTTTCTCAGAAAACTGGGAATCAATCTCCCCAAGAATACAGCAATACCACTCCTAGGCATATACTCTAAAAATGCACATCCACACCCCAAAAGCATTAGTTCAACTATGTTGATAACAGCATTATTTTTAATAGTAAGAACCTGGAAACAACCTAGATGCCCCTCAACTGAAGAATGGATTAACAAACTGTGGTACATCTACAAAATAGAGTACTACTCTGCAGTAAGAAAAAAAAATGATATCCTAAAATTTGTAGGCAAATGGATGGATATGGAGAATATCCTCCTGAGTCAGGTATCACAATCCTAGAAAGAGAAGCAGGTAATATACTCACTCATTAGTGGTCTTTAAAAATAAACATAAAGAGAGAGAAGACAAGAACTCAATACCAAAACATAGCTAAATGACACAATGCTTCACTTCTGCATTGATAGCTGCTGGCAGAGGGGTGGGTAAGGAAAGACTTGTTTTCTTTAAGTTTCTGACCACAGGGAGATTAGTTATGTTCTAGTAATCAAATGAGCAGCATGAGTGGGCAGTTTTGTAAATGGGGAGATCACAATAGTGGGCATGATAATGAAAGGTGTGATATCTCAGTTTGATGGGGTACATGATGTAAAAACACCAAATATTAAATATATATATGAAAAGAGCTAAAAAGACTAATATCCAAAATATACGAAGAACTCAAAAACTAAATCTTAACAAACCAACAATCCAATTTAAATGGGGCACAGTTCTTAATAGGTCATTCTCTGTAGATTAATCTCATGGCTCAGAATCATTTAAGAGAATGGTCAACATTCTTAGCCACTAGAGAAATGCAAATCTAATTACTTTAAGATTCTTTCTTATACCTACAGAATAGATATGATAAAATTGTCAGTACCACAAATGACAGCTCATGTGTTTAAATATGTTTATCAAGGGAATCACTCCTTCATTGCTTGTAGGAGTGCAAACTTGTATATGGAAATCACTATGATGTTCCCATAGACAATTATAAATTAACCTATCTCAAGACCTGGATATACCACCCAGGCATATACCCAAGTGTTGCTCCATCATACCACAAAACAGTTGTTCAACTTTGTCCATAATGACTTTATTCATAATAGCCATAATTGGCAAAATCTAGATGCTCTTCAGTCAAAGAATAGATAAAATAGTGGATCATTTACACAATGGAGTATTGCTCAGCTGTTAAAAATGGCATCATGAGAATTTCAGGCAAATAGATGAAACTATAAAATTTATCTTGAGTGAAGTAACTCAGACACACAAATATTATATGTGTTTACTTATAAGTGGATATTAGACATTAATTAAATAAAAATTATGCTATAATGCAGAAAATCAGAAAGGCCAAGTAATAAAGATGGCTCTAAGGGCATCACATGAATCTCCATGGGAAGTGGGAGCAGAATAGATTTTGAGGGTAGATTTCAGAGAAGGTTGGAAGTAGAAAGAGAGAGTATGAGGTGAGATCACAGGAATTGTGGAACATTTAGTGGTTGAAGTGAAAATGTACTAGTAGACATTCCCAAGATTCTAAGAGACATAGCATTCTCTGGTGAGGACTCCTGGCAATTAATGATATGGAACCTGTACTGATCATCTTCTGTAATTTCAATTCTGAAATTGGTAGGAATGGCACTGGAATACCAACTCAGCCACTAAACCTTTGACCTAAATCCTACCTGCAAAATATCCTAGAGTAATAGAGGTACAGAACTGTTGGGATTGGCCAACCAATGACTAGCCTAATTTAAAGTTATAAAAGGAAGCCCATGCCTAACACTGCTTGAATGATCAAAAACCAGAGGCTGGATATCTCAGGAACCTAGGATAGAAAAAAATTCTACAAAATGCTTCCTAATGATATTCTCCTTCTCCTTTACTTGTCAATAGGTTCCCTGCCCAGTAGACATCATAGGCTTTATTTGATAGACGATGGGAAGCTTTACAGAGATCAACAACCAAAAAATAAGTAAAGAGAGCCCAAATTGGAGATCCCCTGTTTGGAGAACAGAAAACCCCACAGTAGAGGAGCAGATGGAGGAAGAAAAAATGCTTTTTTGGGCAATGATATCATACATGCATGCAAGAAAAATGCTCATACACATAACTTACAAATAAAAAAACACATTTTTATAAGAATAATAAAACTAATGTAAAATCTAAGAGCACAGAGTTGTAGTTAATGACTAGAGTTAATTATTGCTACCAACCCACAGCTGGCATATAGTAGATACTAAGACAATGGAAAAAATACTTTTCCTATATGGCAGAAAAAAAAGCAAATTAAAAGTTTTGCTAGTAGCTATGTCAGAGAAGCAGCAAATGTCAATTGACTTCAGGGAATAGGCTCACCAGGAAACAAAACCCTGATGGATAATTCTCAGATTAGCAAGACCTAGAACACCAGGTCCAGAATGTCTTCTGCTTCTATTTTACCCTCACATGTTTGCTACAGCCATTATTCTTTGATGGTTTCTGGTATGGTGTAAATGGGTTTAATGATATCCCCACCACCTGTATTTATCTTATGGAAAAATTATGTTCTACTGGACATTTTTACCTGTGTACAATAGTAATGTAAATGATTTCTTTTTCAGTTATACTGTCTAATTGATAATGTTTATTTTAATAGAGTTTTGATGATAAACATAATACAAGGAAGTATCACACAGCAAGGACATGTGAGTATCTACTGAGAATCTATATAAACTTTAGTTTAGGTTAATGACTAAGAAAAATTAATAAGTCTCAGAACACAGCTAGTTTAAATTCATTTAATCTTAATGTTGGAAGTTGTGTTCACAGGATTAGAAGTGCATCAGAGCTGAAATAAAGTTTAGAAAATGACTTAAAGTTAGACTAAGAGTTTTTTTGTAAAATAGCTTTGAAGTGAGAAACTGAAGAAGACATTCTAAACATTTAGGAAGGCACATAATTGAATGAAGAACCTGTTAAGGTCAGGAAATAAAAATAAAGAAACCCAATTATTACTAGCTGTGTACTTTCCTTGCTAGGACTGGCTGGTAATCAAAGAGGATGATGATTAATCCCTTGTTTCAATTTTGTCTTCAATCTCCATGTGTGTGTGTGCGCATGTGTGCTATTGACAAGTGCTTATGCACTCTAAAGATTTAAAGTAATTTTTTATGTATAAAAATTTAGCTTTGTGATTCCTTTAAGATTCAATATAAGATTACCTTTCATTATAAGTAACAAACTAATTGGTCATTTATTTTTAATTGCAATATGTAGCTTCTTAGTAAGAAAATACATTGCTTGCTTATCCTGTTAATCTATAAAATGAATGCATATGGGTTTATGAGTAATTTGGTTTTTTGCTGTAATAGATATAATATTTAATCATGTTAAGGGATATAGAATACATGCTGCTTTTTATTTGTACTTATCAAAATAAACATCACTTTAAAAGAAGAATGTAATCATATTTTAATTTTTATACTGACAAAAAAAAGATTTTTCTGAGATATGTAAGTTGTAACCAAAAAGAGATAGAGTGAGAAGGAAAAAGAAAATAGTCAAGAAATAGAATTAAGAGGAAAATGTTAAGAGAGAAGTAAAACATCAAGAATGAGAGAATAAAGAATATAGAAATACAAAGAAGAAAATAAATCATCATGAGAAAGTCAGAGTGTCTTTTTTCCTAACCCCCTCAGATAAAAAAGTCATAGTACATGACAACTATGTTGATTTTTTTTGGCCTTGCAATGTTGAAGGCTAGCCCCTTAGGCAATGGTAAAGCTCATTAAAATACAAAAATAAAGGCAATTGATAAAGTATCTAAATTATTCTTTTGAATGCCTTGATGTCTAAGATAATGTTATGTATATCTTAGAGAATAAAATATGTCCTTATGAATTTTCCATAATGAAGATATATCCTCAGTAGGCAGCAAGTGCAAAGCCATCAGTCTTTCACCAAGAAGATAGGAATTGTATCTGATGGAGTAATTGATATTGAGTGTTAAAAATTAAACTTAAAAGTAACTATATTCATAGCAATTTGGAAATAAACACAGATGTAGACATGGTACACATATAGAAATAAAAGAATGAAGAGCCAAATGTAGATGGAAAGTAAATATATTTTTTATTTATTCTTTAGAGTTGATTGCTGTGGAATAATCCTTTACACTGTGAAGATGTGTTGCTCTCATTGATTTATAAAGAAATAACGTGCCATTAGTTAGGCAGGAAAAGGTTAGACAGAAGAGCCAGACCATGAGAATGCTGGGAAAGGGGGCAAAAAACCCAGTATGTTTAGAAGATGAGGTAACAAGTCATGAGCCATGTGGCAGCATATAAATTAATAAATATGGGCTAATTTATGTGTAAGAGCTAGTTAGGTACAAGCCTAAGCTATTGGTCAAGGCTTTATAATTAATAATGTTTCCATGTCTTATTTGGTGAGCTGGCTGTTTCAAAGAAAAATTCTGCCAACAACAACTTCTTGGCTTAAGTGAAAGATACTCTATTCAATATCTCCCAATCCAAGCTATTAACTAGGGTTAGGCACTGCTTTATGGAAGATAGAGTTCCTCAGTGCATTTTTGACATCTTTGTTCCTAAGAGTGTAAATCAGAGGGTTGAGTAATGGAGTACCAAAAGTATAAACCAGGGCAATTTGGCGGTCCACATCATCTGAGGTGCTGGAGCGAGGCCTCAGGTATACTAGGCTACAACAGCCATATTGTAACAAAACCACAGTGAGGTGGGAGGAGCAGGTAGAGAAGGCCTTTTGACGACCCTCTGCAGAGTCCATGTGTAGGATTGTATATGCAATGAATACATAGGAGATGCAAATCAGCAGAAATGGGACTGTTAGCACCAAGATGCTTGCTACATATAGGACTATCTGGCTCACATGAATGTCAGCACAGGCCAAATTCATGATGGGAGCCGCATCACATAGGAAATGGTTGATTTCCAGGCGGTGTCTACAGAATGGTAATGTAAAGGTGAAGGCACAAAGATTCAAAGAGGGAAGGAGTGCCAGGCCCAAGGAGCCTAGCACCATTTTAACACACAGCTTCTGAGTCATGATGAGGCTATAGTGTAGAGGATGGCTGATGGCAACATATCTGTCATAGGCCATGATTGTTAAGAGAAAACAGTCAGTGCTGCCAAAGAAGGAAAAGAAAAACATTTGTGTCCCACAACTAGCCAATGATATGGGCTTCTGGGCTCCAAGGATGTTGGAGAGCAGTAAGGGCACCACATCTGTGATGTAGCAAATTTCCACAAGTGACAGACTGCCTAAGAAGAAATACATGGGTGTGTGTAGCGAATTGTAAATATACACCACCCAGATGATGGCAGCATTGCCACAGAGGATCATCAAATACAGCAGGAGGAAAAGGGTGAAGAGGAGAGCCTGGAATTCAGGGACATTGGTGAATACGTGGAACACGAACTCTGTTGGGTCAGATTTGTTGAAAGACTTTCCAGTCACCATATCTTCTGAAAAAAAAAAAATATGAGCCAATTATTTCTGGTATGTATTAATGACAGAGAAGCTAAATCTAAATTTTATATGAATTATCTATTTAGCATTTAAACAAAATGGTAGAGGGAACATTCATAATAGTAACTTTCACTTTCCTTGGATATCTGCATTGGGCATTTGCCTATAAATTCTCTTAACAAGTCACACACAGAGATTCACCTTTTGTTATATGTCATGTCATGGGCCATGACACACATACAGCATATAGCAATTAGTAATTCAGGTATCAACCCACAAGATGAATAACTCTCTGATGGAGTGTTATGGGACCACCAACTCTGAACACCGCTTGCTTCTGTCTGTAATTTTTCTCTTGTTCTACTACATTTCTTTCCAAGAAACAGCTATGGATTTTTTCCTCACTGCATCTGTGTTTATCTTATATGCATATATTTTGCCTACTAGAAACACAGATATCTCTGGATTATCAAAAAATGATTTTTCTTAAGCTGTTAAATTTTGATGAATAGAAATAATACTGAGATATATTTTATTACTCAGATTAACATAGAACACCAATTTCTCCCCAGTCAAGATAAACTACACACAATTAGCTGATTCAAAATATCCACAGAAAATACAGAAAGGCAAATGCCCAGGTCTCTGTTTGTAGAACCAAAGTCAGGCATATGGCAACTTTGGGATTTTTTTTGTTTGTTTTATTTATTTACTTAACATTTTAGAAAAGGTGTTTGTATATAGACCTTTGTGACTTGGAACTCACTATTTAAACCAGACTAACTTTCTTAATACTAGAATTATGGCTGTGTGCTCCTATAAACTGTAAGAGATATTTTTTTATAGCTTTTAATGAGATATATATTTATCTAACTCATATTTCTGGGCAATGAATAATTATGGATAGTATTAACCAGGCATAGTCATTCCAATTAGGCAGACACTTCTAAAATTTTATATATATAGAATAAAAAGGAATAAAAAGGTTTAAAATGAAGGAAAGAAAATAAAAAGTTAAAATGAGCTTAAAAGCATTTGTTAATAATCATCCCTAAACCAAGTGATGAGAAAGTGAGACAAAAAGAAATGGGAAAATTCTTTTAAATAGAATTCAGAGGAAAACATTTGTATCCTTTGAACATAAAGACTGAATGAAAGAATAGATAGTATATATTATTGTAACTAACTGCAAAAGGAAGGTCTTTAATTCACTAGAAAAATTTAATAAGAGAAAAATCCCAGTAAAAAATAATAATAAATTTAAGCAGGGATTTTTTTCTCTTGAAGACCAAAAGTACAGGCCCCAAAGACAAAGCCTCCTGACAAAGTAAAATATCATAAAACAAAAGTTCATCATCACTTTGATTTGTTTCATGATTGTCTAATAAAATGTATAGAGATGACCATGACTTCATCATTCAAATAAAAACACAAAAGAATCACCTACACATATTAGGGTTAATAAAAACAATCTCATTGTAGTAGTTAGTACAAAAAGAAATTCAGTGGAGAATTTCTTAACCATTTTTTCACTTAACTGGATTTGTCAGGTCAGCTGATGTTCCTCATTTCCCTGAACAATGTGCTGCATTGATAAGGAACTCAGAGACTCACAGTTTACTGTCCAGCAAATCTGAGCATTTCTACCCCACAGAGTTTGTTGATGTAGAACTCATCTGCATTTTACAACCCACTAAATTATAAGACTTTCCTTAATAAGGTTTTTTTTATCAAATGTGACAAGATATAAGAAGATATTGTGAATATCTACACAATGGAGTACTACTCAGCAGTAAGAAAAAATGATATCCCAAAATTTGCAGGCAAATGGATGGATTTGGAGAATATCCTCCTGAGTCAGGTATCTCAAATCCTGAAAGATAAGCATGGGATGTTCTCACTCATTAGTGGAATCTAAACTAAAAAAGCAAAAAGCAAAGCATATCCAAGCTGCAAACCACAGCCCCTGAACAGCTTTGGATCTGAAACACCTGGGAGTGGCACCTTGGATCCCACTTCCTGCAGAGAAACATCTGATTCAGTCTTGATGTTGGGGTGAGGAAACTGGATCTGCCAGGAGTGAATGATGAACTGAGCAATATTGGGACCTTAGGACCTCCTGCCCATGCTGGGGAGAAGATGGGAAGATGTGGAGAAGAGAGAGTGACTGGAGGGGGTGGAAGGGGGAAGGGACCTTGAATAAGGATATACATGAATAGAGAATGTGACTTTATGATTGTATTCATAATTAAAAAAAGAAAGAGAGAAAAATAACCTAAAACAACTTAGCTGCCCCTCAACTGAGGAATCGATTAATAAGCTATGGTACATCTTCACAATGGAATACTACTCATCAGTAAGAAACAATGACATTCTATAATTTGCTGGCAAATGGATGGATATGGAGAATATCCTCCTGAGGGAGGTTCCACAATCCCAGAGAGATGAGCAGGGGATGTATTCACTCATTAGTGGACTTTAAACAAAAATCAAAACATGTCCAGGCTGCAAACCACAAACACTGAATAGTTTGGGATCTGAAGAACCTTGAGCTGGCACTTTGGAGCCCATTCCCTCCAGAGGAACACTTGAGCCAATCTTGCTTTGGGGATGAGGAAAGTGGATTTTCCTGGAGTGGATGCTGAACTAAGCCACCTTGGGACCTTGGGACCTCCTGTCCTTACCAAGGAGGAGATAAGGAGAAGAGTGACTTGTATGGGTGGGAGGGGAAGGGCATTTGAATAAGGGGGTACTTGAATAAAAAATGAGACTTTATTAATAATAAAAAATGAGAAAAAATAAAGAGATATTTGAATGATTGAAAATAGTTGGTGATTAAAAGTTGCTTAAAATTCCTGTGTAATATGCCATAAATCAGACCGCTAAAATGTTCTAGAAGAAAATTTGGAAAAATGTTTACTTTTTTAATCATATTTGTATCTAATTTAATACTTAGTCTTACATTTATTCAATTGAGTATCACTCAAGTGCTACAACCAGTGATGTTAGGAAATTTTCTGGAAATTGATAGACCTAGAAAAGATCATGCTGAATGAGGTAACCCAACTGACAAAGACAAAAATGCTTTGCATTCCCTCATATGTGGATATTAACTACAGTGTAAAAGAGAAACATACAACAACCCACAGACTAAGACAGAGAGGTAGAAGAGAAAGAACTTGTGTATATGTGTCAAACTTGATGTGAGACCTTGTTGCTGAAGACCTTACTTGCTTTATAAGACATTGATAAATCATATTAAAAAGTTAATCCCTGTTTTCTGAATTTATAGTGTTAGAGGGTGCTATGTATAATATCAGGGGAAAATAATTATGTCATGCCACCTGTGAACTCTTTTCATTACAATAATGTGTGACCTGACTTAACTATCCTCACTGGTGCAATAGTTACATTAATGCTAGAGGACTAGCTAATCAAATTCGATCATAATCAGCTTGGATTTAAGATCCATTCAACAAAAAAGAATTTGGTGTCTTGGACCATTCATTAACTGGCCTCCAAATAGAATGCTGGCTAGCTCAAAGGCATTCAACTTTTTATTTCTTTGTCATCCAACAATTGATAAAAACTCTTAATATGAAAGACAGTGGTGAGCTGTGTCATCACAGACAGATGGAATCAAACCATGTCCAGAGCAAACTCAGAGATGAGGGATCCTCAGCTCCTGGGCTGCCTGCATGGAGAACCCCTTTCCAGGGTCTGGGGTCACACCCAGTGTCTTGATCTCAGAATCTTGGCTAGCTGACTGGCTCTAGGCTAAAGCTGGGAGGGTTGTTCCCCAGAGATTCCTAGCAGAATGGTCCGCCCACACCAGGGCCCTGCCTTCAGGGTGAGCTGCATCATCACAGATGGACAGATGTAGAACCCATGTTCAGGGCAGACAGGAGACACACAAGTCCTATAGCCACAACTAAGAGCTGACTAAGTGTGAACAACTGAAATAATGGACAGATGCCAGTACAAGAATACATATAACAATATAAAGAACAAGAAGGTACCACCAAAAAACTGGTAATTCTACAACACCAAGACCTAAACAGAGCAATGAAGAGGAAATAGATGAAAACAACCTCAAAAACATCTTTATGAAGATTATAGACTATGAAGATTAAAAGAGAATATAAAAAATTTCCTTAAAGAGATAGAAGAAAATACAAGCAAAAAATCGAAGACATGAACAAATCCTTGGAGGAAAACAAAAAAAAAAAAAAAAAAAAAAAAAAAAAAAAAAAAAAAAAAAAAAAAAAAAAAAAAAAA